>SJYX01004139.1:20127-35414 GCA_006410675.1 Oreotragus oreotragus | reverse complement strand
GTCAGAGATGTAGGTGAGAGCATAAAACAGACTCTGGTTTGGGGGTTAGATGCTCGGGAACAGAGGGTTTCCTGAGGCTTGATCACACCTTTGCGTATGCCAAGCCTCCTTCCTCATGACCTTTGCCATGGATGGAGTTCCTCACGCTGGCTCCCAGCAAACCTAGATAGTATATTCAAAAGCAGAGACATTACTTTGCTGACTAAGGTCCATATAGTCAAGGCTATGGTTTTTCATGTGGTCATGTATGGATGTGAGAGCTGGACTGTGAAGAAGGCTGAGCGCCAAAGAATTGATGCTTTTGAATTGTGGTGTTAGAGAAGACTCTTGAGAGTCCTTTGGACTGCAAGGAGATCCAACCAGTCCATTCTGAAAGAGATCAGCCCTGGGGTTTCTTTGGAAGAAATGATGCTAAAGCTGAAACTCCAGTGTTTTGTCCACCTCATGCGAAGAGTTGACTCATTGGAAAAGACTCTGATGCTGGGAGGGATTGGGGGCAGGAGGAGAAGGGGACGACAGAGGATGAGATGGCTGGATGGCATCATGGACTCAATGAACATGAGTCTGAGTGAACTCCGGGAGATGGTGATGGACAGGGAGGCCTGGTGTGCTGCGATTCATGGAGTCACAAGGAGTTGGACACGACTGAGCAACTGAACTAAACTGAACTGAATACTGGAGTAGGTAACCATTCCCTTCTCCATGGGATCTTCCTGACCCAGGGATCAAACCTGTGTCTCCTGTAGTGGGAGGCAGATTTTTTACCGCTGAGCCATCCAGGAAGCCCAGCTACACTAGATGAGTCTTCAAATCACTGATGACTTTTAGTAATAGTATAAAACATCTGATCTTTGTCAACATGGGCCAGTACTAAAAATTTTACTTATAAATGAATTTTAAATGTGAGATGTCACAAAGGTGCCACCTTTGGTAGAATAATATATATATTTATCCTTTAAAGAATACAAAGCAACATAATTTTTATCTTGGTTTTTCTCAAGTGGCCAAGAGACTACTTTTACATTACAGCATCTCTATGCAATGACTCGGGGAAGGCAATGGCACCCCACCCCAGTACTCTTGCCTGGAAAATCCAATGGATGGAGTAGCCTGGTGGGCTGCAGTCCATGGGGTCGCTAACAGTCGGACAGACTGAGCGACTTCACTTTCACTTTTCTCTTTCATGCATTGGAGAAGGAAATGGCAACCCATTCCAGTGTTCTTGCCTGGAGAATCCCAGGGACGGGGTAGCCTGGTGGGCTGCCATCTATGAGGTCACAAAGAGTCGGACACGACTGAAGTGACTCAGCAGCAGCAGCAGCATGCAATGACTAGGCCTTCTCTCTTTGTCTCTCTGTCTCTGTCTCATAGTTGATCTTATTGGGACTTCCCTGGTGGTCCAGTGGTTAAGAACTCACCTGCCAATGCAGGAGACATGGGTTCGATCCCTGACCCAGGAAGATTCCACATGCTGTGGGGCAGCTAAGCCCTCATGCCACAGCTGCTGAAGCCCACACGCCTAGAGCCCATCCTGCAATTAGAGAAGCCTCCGTGATGAAAAGCCTGTCAAGGAAGAATAACCACTGCTCATTGCAACTAGAGAAAACCCACACGCAACAAGGAACACTTAGGGCAGACAAAAGTATAAATAAATAAATTATTTTTAAAAAACAATCTGATTGAAAACCTCATGAGACTTCTATAATAGAATCTCTATTAGAACAAAATGGTGGCAGTGATGATGGGAGAAATAGGCTTGCAAGCGCTCATTTTGTCCTTATGCTTTGCAAACATTTAGAGAATTCACACATGTGAATTTTTCCAGAGCCCTTTTAAATAATATTGAAAACAGTCTTGTTCCTCTCCCTTGAGAGATATGCTGTCTATCTCTGAGGAACTAAATTTACAGAGGAATAATTAGATCACTATGAAAGATTAAAACATTGTCAATAAACGTTTTGCTGTTCACCACCACCACTCAGTTGACTTACTTTGGCTGATAAAATGTAGATGAAATAGTCATGTACATGTTTTGAGCCTAGGCGTTAAGAGGCGTTACATTTCCTATTTTTCCCTTTGGGAGCTTCTGATCTCTGCCATGAGACTGACATGTTCCAGGTAGCTGCTGCCTCTCCTGCCCAGGCCATTGATGAGACACAGAGCAGAACTGGACTCGGTCCCAAGCTGGAGCCAAGCTTACTGTCCTGAAACCTTTAGAAGAGCATTGCATCTGAGCCCAGGCTAGATACATTGAACTATAGTCAACCATGCTGGCTGTGAGCATGAAGATAATTGTTTGCTACTCAAAACCATTGAGATGTGGGATCATTTTGTTATATAACCATATTTTGACATGCCCTGACTTAAACAGCTCGTCACATAGGATAACGAACAAAGATAATTTTATGTTTGTAATAGCTTTCAGTCTTTATATTAAAAAGAAAAAAAGTCCAGTATCTTCTGACTGCAACCTGATAATAGAAAAAATAGAAATGTGAATTTAGGGATCAGGTTAAGCCAGCCTTCAATTCTGTCTGCCAGCTATTAACTGTCTAACCCTGGGCAAGTTCTTTGAGTTTTCTTATCCATACAATGAGAATTAAATAAGATAATGCAGATAAAACCCTTAGCCCAGGGCCTGCTTCATAGTAAGTGAAGCACATATGGAATATCTTAAGATTGTCAAGATACTGTCTTATTTTATGATGGTTGTGTTGCATGTAATGGATTAGCACAGTTACATACAACCAGATTATCAGTTAAACTGACCCTCTCTTTGAAATTTATTGGCTCAAGCTACTTGTCCCTGATCTTTTCTAGTCTGATGCTCTTCCCACTATTTTCAATTTTCCTGGATTCCTGTGGGATTTATTTTCATGGCTACCTCTGCTGATAGTTCTGCTGGGATAAGTCACGTGTTATCAGTCCTGATTTTCTCCTGTCTCCCCTCCATGCCAGCTCAACCATGGAACTCATTTCATTGTCTTTGATTTACATGGCAAAAGCACTCAGAAATCTCTGTGTATGGTGGAATTTATTAAAGGTGCAGGTCAGAGAGAGGCAGTTTACCTTAAAACACACACTTATATTTGATTTTACCATAACTCTATTCATTAAAGTCTTCTGAGGGGCATGGAAGGGAGGTCAAAGAGAAAAGATGGCGGAGTAGAAGAATGTGTGCTCATCTTCTCCTGCGAGAACTCCAGAATTGCAACTCTCTGTTGAACAACCATTGATAGGAGAATGTTGGATCCCACACACACACACACACAGTCCACATCCAAGGGCAAAAGAGAAGCACAACGAGACAGCAGGAGGGGCGAAATCACATGTCGAATCAAAACCCCAAACCCACCAGAGATGCTCGGAGGGCTCAAACAAAATCTTGTGCACACCAGGACCCAGAGACCCCACAGAGACTGAGCCAGACCTGCCTTCCGGTGTTTGAGTATTGTCTAGAGTGCCACAGTCAGCAGTGGCCTCACGGGGACAGGGGCTCTGGCTGCAGCAGATCTGGGAGGCCTGGCGTCTGACTTAAGTCCTCTTGGAGGAGGTTGACATTAGTCCCGCCATAGGGCCACAGAGCAGACAGCCCACAAACCACAGAACAATTACACCAAAGAAGTTCTCGCACAGTTATGAAAGTTCTAGGACCCGCAACATATCTCCCAACCTGGCAAAGGGACTGATATTCCCCCAGGGAATATCACCTTGGAGGCCAGTGGGATTTGATTATAGAACTTACACAGGACTGGAGAAATAGTCTCTTGGAGGGCACAAACAAAACCTTGTGTGCACCAGGACACACGAGAAAGGAGCAGTGACCCCCCCAAGAGATGGACCCATACTTGCCCGGGAGTGTCCAGGAGTCTCCAGCAGAGGCATGGGTTGACAGAGGCCTGCCACAGGGTCAGGGGCACTGAATACAACAGTGCTGGCATAAGCCCTTTTGAAGGAGGTCCCCATTACCCCACCACAGTTTGGCCTTAGGCTGAGCAACAGGGAGGGAACATAGCCCCACCCATCAAAAGAAAATTAGATTAAAGATTTACTGAACACAGCCCTGCCCCCATCAGAACAAACCCAGATTCCCCCACAGCCAGTCTCTCCCATCAGGGAGCTTCCACAGCCACGCGTCCTTGTCTATCAGAGGGAAGACAGAAGGAAAACCACAGTCACAGAGAAGCAGCCAAACTGATCACACAGATCACAGCCTTGTCCAACTCAGTGAGACTACCAGCCATGCTGTGTGGGGCCACCCAAGACAGATGGGCCATGGTGGAGAGTTCTGACGAAACGTGGTCCAGAGGAGAAGGGGATAACAAACCACTTCAGTATTCTTGCCTTGAGAACCATGAAAAGTATGGAAAGGCAAAAAGACATGAACAGAAAGATGGACTCCCCAGGTCAATAGGTGCCCAATATGCTACTAGAGAAGAGTGGAGAAATAGCTCCAGAAAGAATGAAGAGATGGAGCCAAAGTGAAAACAAGGCCCAGTTGTGGATGTGACTGGTGATAGAAGTAAAGTCTGATGCTGTAAGCAACAATATTACATAGGAACCTGGAATGATAGGCCCATGAATCACGATAAACTGGAAGTGGACAACAGGAGATGCCAAGAGTGAACATCAACATTTTAGAAATCAGTGAACTAAAGTGGACCAGAATGGGCGAATTTAAATCAGATAATCATTGTATCTACTACTGTGGGCAAGAATCTCTTAGAAGGAATGGAGTCACCTTCATAGTCAACAAGAGTCGGATATGTAGTACTTGGGTGCAATCTCAGAAATGACAGAATGATCTCTGTTCATTTCCAAGGCAAACCATTCAATATCACAGTAATCCACGTCAATGACCCAACAACTAATGCTGAAGAAGCTGAAATTGAATGGTTCTATGAAGACCTACAAGACCTTCTAGAACTAACACCCCAAAATGATGTCCTTTTCATTATAGGGGACTGGAATGCAAAAGTAGGAAGTCAAGAGATACCTGGAGTAACAGGAGTTTGGCCTTGAAGTACAAAATGAATCAGGTTAAAGGCTAACAGAGTTTTACCAAGACAACAACCTGGGCATAGCAAACACCCTCTTCCAGCAACACAAGAGACGACTCTACACTGGACATCACCAGACGGTCAACACCGAAATCAGATTGCTTATATTCTTTGCAGTCAAAGATGGAGAAGGTCTACACAGTCAGCAAAAAACAAGACCGGGGGTGGACTGTGGCCCAGATCATGAACTCCTTATTGCCAACTTCAGACTTAAATTGAAGAAAGTAGGGAAAACCACCAGACCATTCAGATATAACCCAAATCAAATCCCTTCCTGGTGGCTCAGAGGTTAAAGCGTCTGCCTCCAATGCAGGAGACCCGGGTTCGATCCCTGGGTCGGGAAGATCCCCTGGAGAAGGAAATGGCAACCCACTCCAGTATTCTTGCCTGGAGAATCCCATGGACGGAGAAACCTAGTAGGTTACAGTCCACGGGTTCGCAAAGAGTTGGACACGACTGAGCGACTTCATCTTCTTCATCTACGATTATACAGTGGAAGTGCCAAATAGGTTGAAGGGATTAGATCTGATAGAGTGCCTGAAGAACTATGGATGGAGGTTCTTGACATTGTACAGGAGGTGGTGATCAAAACCTTCCCCAAGAAAAAGAAATGCAAAGGGGCATAATGGTTGTCTAAGGAAGCCTTACAAATAGCTGAAAAAAGAAGAGAAGCAAAAGGCAAAGGAGAAAAGGAAAGATATACCCATCTGAATGAAGAATTCCAAAGAATAGCTAGAAGAGATAAGAAAGCCTTCCTCAGTGATCAATGGAAAGAAATAGAGAAAAGCAACAGAAAGGGAAAGACTAGAGATCTCTTCAAGAAAATTAGAGATACCAAGGGAATATTTCATGCAAAGATGGGCACAATAAAGGACAGAAATGGTATGGTCCTGATAGAAGCAGAAAATATTAAGAAGAGGTGGCAAGAATGCACAGAAGAACTATACAAAAAAGATCTTAATGACCCAGATAACTGCATTGGTGTGATCACTCACCTAGAGTCAGACATTCTGGAATGTGAAGTCAAGTGTGCCTTAGGAAGCATCACTACAAACAAAGCTAGTGGTGGTGATGGAATTCCAGTTGAGCTATTTCAAATCCTAAAAGCTGATGCTGTGAAAGTGCTGCTCAATGTGCCAGCAAATATGGAAAACTCAGCAGTGGTCACAGAACTAAAAAAGTCAGTTTTTCATTCCAATCCCAAAGAAAAGCAATGCCAAAAAAATTCAGACTGGAAGGACTGATTCATTGGTAGGACTGATGCTAAAGCTGAAACTCCAATACTTTGGCCGCCTGATTGGAAGAACTGACTTATTGGAAAAGACCCTGATGCTGGAAGAGATTGAAGGTAGGAGGAGAAGGGGACAACAGAGGACGAGATGGTTGGATGGCATCACCGACTCAATGGACATGAGTTTGAGCAAGGTCTGCGAATTCATGATGGATGGGGAAGCCTGGTATGCTGCAGTCCTTGGGGTCACAAAGACTCGGACACGACTGAGCAACTGAACTGACTGACATGTAACTGACTGTTGTACAGCAGAAGCAAAGACAACGTTGTAAAGCAGCTACACTCAATTTAAAAAATGTTAAGTCTCCTGGCTTTCCAACTTATGAATCTCCCGTTGGCAACTTGTCTCCTAGGATCCAGCCTCCTGCCCTGTTGTCCTCCCTTCCCTCCCTGCTCTCTCTTTTCCTTTCCTCTCAGCTTTCCCCCAATCCCTCTTACCTTCTCATCAAGAGCCACTCAGATGTTGTCTCTTTCTTTTCATTGTTCCTTGTTTTTATCAAATAGGTAGCATGTTTTCATGTAACATTTTCCCTAGTGTTAAATGTTAATACTGTCTGTCCCCCACCTACCTGCAATGTCATTGTTAAATGACAGAATGACTTCTGGCCAAGTAAGACCTAATTGAACATATTGACCCATCTTCAGAAATCATGTGACTGTCAGAAAGAAGGTGGTTTTGCCATTGAAGCATAAAAAATGAAGAACTCCAGCAGAAAACACCGTTAAGTGTCTGTCCAAGTGCTTTTTAGGCAAGAGAAAATCTATCCCGGAGCTTTAAGTATGCTCATGTGTTCACTCATTAATCCATTTATTTGTATCTCCCCCAAAAGATAAAATTGCAGTTCTTCTCTACTGGCTGTAACTAGTTATCTTTCCTTATAATTAGAATCTCAAACTTCCAACTTGGAGGCGGATTTTCATTCTCAATAATATATCATCTGAAGGCTGTTTGTTTAACAAGAATTTTATGTTCTATTAAAAAAATGTGACATTTGAAGAAGGTGAGGGAGAGAAAAAAGTGTATAATAAAACAAATACTAGTGTGTTCTTGAAGAAGTCTATATAAAATGTTGACATTTCTGAAGGGCATTTCTATATTTCTTTTATTTTTTTATTTTGCTATTACATCCCTAACCTATCATATGTGGTATCAGGAACTTTCAAAACTGCCAACAGTCAGCCCATGTTGAAGTTTGTTGTTATTGTCGTTGGTAGTAACCAGTGATACTCTCACTTTTACTATTCTTTGTACAGTAACCTTACTAATCTCAAGAATTTGAAATTTGGATCCTGCACAATTACATGATTCTGCAACCTTACACTCAGTTCTCACCTCTGGTTAGAAGAATACAAATTCTGACATGTATATGTTCATTCATTCATCAAGTATTTACTGAACACTTTGTGCCAAGCACCCTGCCAGGCACGGGAGATAGAAAATAAGTAAGACATCACTTTTGTCTCACAATGTCTAGAAGTCTCGACTAAGGAAGGAGGCAGAACTGTGCACAGACAGTCAGGAGGTGTGAAGTGCTGTAAAAGAACTGTTGTGCTCTGGGTGCTCAGAGCTCACGAGGAGAGTCATCCGACTCTTGTTTTGTTGGGAGACTACAGGGAGAAGAGACTGTGGCCAAAGGAAATTTGAGAGAGGAGATAGGAGAAGTTTGAGCTGAATTCTGGGATGAATCTGGCATTGCCACTTGGCTGAGGGACACTCAACTGTGTGTGAAGCATCTTCAGTGCTTTGTGGCTGCAGTGAAGTGAGAAAAAGAAAGATGAGCTGCAAGACTGAGAAGGTAGTATGCTAAGTCGCTTCAGTCATGTCCAACTCTTTGCGACTCTAAAGACCATAGCCCACCAGGCTACTCTGTCCATGGGATTCTGCAGGCAAGAATACTGGAGTGGGTTGCCATGCCCTCTTCCAGGGGATCTTCCCAACCCAGGGATGGAACCTGCGTCTCTTACATCTCCTGCGTTGGCAGGCAGGTTCTTTACCACTAGTGCCATCTGAGAAGGTAGTTCAGTTCAGTCGTGTCCGACTCTTTGCGACCCCATGAATGGTAGCACTCCAGGCTTCCCTGTCCATCGCCAACTCCTGGAGTCCACCCAAACCCATGTCCATTGAGTCGGTGATACCATCCAACCATCTCATCCTCCGTCGTCCCCTTCTCCTCCCGCCTTCAATCTTTCCCAGCATCAGGGTCTTTCCAAATGAGTCAGTTCTTCCCATCAGGTGGCCAAAGTATTGGAGTTTCAGCTTCAGCATCAGTCCTTCCAATGTATATTCAGGGCTGACTTCCTTTAGGATGGAGTGCTTGGATCCCCTTGCAGTCCAAGGGGCTCTCAAGAGTCTTCTCCAACACCACAGTTCAACGGCAGATTTTAACTTGAATGAATGGCTATAGGAAGATCTTAAGGAAAGTAAGGGGTGACCTGACTAGCTCTGTGCTTTGAAAGGGAAACCTGAAGGCAACATAAGGGCAAGACCACAGGCACCAGAGGCCCCCCATCTCTTTGTAGCCGGTGTAACTCTCTGATGCTATTCCCAGCCTGTCTGGAAAATCGCCAGAACCCACTTCACACTGCTACAGATTGAGCATTTCCAGCAATCTCTGGAAGCTCTGAGAAACTCCTGATAGAGTACACAGCCCGCCCACAACAGAGAGCCCCTTTCTAACGCCTGGGCCCAGGCTGTTGGTGCAAGCAGGAGTGGTTTCGTCATTTCCTCTCAGAGTGATTTCAGGATGTTTCTAAACCTCTTGTGGAACTGACCACTTTTCTTGATCATTCCCGTCCCTTTTCTGACGTCTCCATTTCCTGCTGAATGCAGCTCCCATACACCTCTGGAGGAGTGGCTATCGCTGTCATCATTAATTCACTTCTCCTTGCCCCTCTTTCTGGAGGCTGTGGGCTGTGGCTGTGCTGTTGCAACCTGAGTCCACATTTATTCTGTAAGGCTTCAGCACTTTGCATAAAGTTACCAGGTCTGGGTCCAAAACTTGTTGGGGGAGGGAGGGAATAGATTTCAACACACTGGTACCATTCAGTGGACGTTAAATAACATAAAGCATCATGAAAGAGGGGCTTACATCCTGAAAAGAAACCATGTGAACTAACTCTTTATTCCCTGGGATTTTTGATCCCAGGACAATTAAGAGCTACAGAGAACCTTTTCCCCAAATATAAAGTGGCAGAAATGGCGCTTTTTGAAAAATCGAATTATATTCTGTTTTCAGGTTTCAGCAGAAAACTTGTGACAGTATTTCTCGCTGTCTTTCTAGTAGATACACCTCTTAGCATGATTTCTTCACAGATTTCAGTGGGCAAGTACCTGAGAAGGTACTTTTCTCCACCTCACTGATGAATTTTGCAATTACTGAACTTTGTAATATAGAAAATCTTCATGAGTCAATCTCCCAATGCACTTGAAAATAATTAGGTTTTCTATCACATCCCTTCATCTCCTTATCAGAGAAGGGTTTTCATTCAGGCTTTCTATGAATGTGGCTAAATCATGCCGTAGAATCACTGAGAATATCTTAAATATTAAAGCAGCTACTGGCGTCTCTGGAGCCTTGACACAGGTGCTAGGATCGCCACATCAGTCTTGCTAATAGAACAACCCAACAGCCTCTTCTTATAAAGAAATGTGAGGTTTAGTCCTTATTTTATTCCATTTAATTAGAAAACAACTGAAAATCCTGTCTTGCATTTTCAACACATGTTTCCAATTAGTGCAGCCAAGCAGGACCCTGAATTTGATAAAAGCACTGACGTGTACCTTTGGTGCCTGTACAATGTACTCTTTCATTTTACAAGGTGGCTGAAATGCAGTTTTAAATATCTTTTTTTTTTTTATGTTAACAAAAACCCAGGGGTATAAACTTAGAAAAAAAGTAAAGAGAGGCAAACACAATTTTGTTTGAAATGCCTGCCTAGACTTTTAGAACCCTGTATGCAGAGGAAGCTTATTTGGCAAACTCTACACTGGGCGTTTATGGGCTTGTNCAGTTTTAAATATCTTTTTTTTTTTAATGTTAACAAAAACCCAGGGGTATAAACTTAGAAAAAAAGTAAAGAGAGGCAAACACAATTTTGTTTGAAATGCCTGCCTAGACTTTTAGAACCCTGTATGCAGAGGAAGCTTATTTGGCAAACTCTACACTGGGCGTTTATGGGCTTGTATGCAAAAAGCATTATGGTTCATACGACTTGCGCTCAGAGGCCATTTGACGGGAGATCCATCACATCAGGAAATACCACTTACTGTACTGTAAATTTGCTTCATGTGACCGATCTGCTTAAAAGGCCGTGGAAATCCCATTCAAATAAATTGTTTCAGACCACGCTATAACTGATAGGACTTTTGCCTTCAGCGCGACTCTTTCTGGGTAACTTTTGGAAGCTCATGTGTCTTTCAGTAGGAAAGTAAAACTGGTGTCCAAGAGTCTGGGAATTAGATGTGGAAAAGCCTAATTTAGGTCATTGCATCCCACCTCCTGCCAAAATAAAGGGAACTAGCAAGAGGGAGAAGTCAGATAAAACAAGTAAAAGCCTTTATGACTCTTCTCGTGGTGTGTGTTCTGAGTTGTCCCAGGGACAGTGGGATGATTTTCCACTTTGGGTCATGAGAAAGCATGATGTCTTTGTCCCAGAAGGTTGAGACACACACTGTTATAGGGTCCTTCATGAAGATTAACAACAAGCTTCTTTGTGCTGGATTTTATTGTCAGAATTACCATTCTATTTTTGACCCATAATTGACCGACTAGAGAAATGTGCTCATCAAGAACAATAAACTCCATTTCCTAGACTCATCACCAATTGCTCAGAAATATCCAAAAGCGCCAAGATAAGAACACAAATCTGAATAGAATAAAACTAAATAAGTGGATCCCTTATAACTAACTTAAACTTGAGAAAAAAATAACTCAAACAAGAACACTTCAGATCTATTCTCTCAGTAAATTTCAGTATATAAAACTTTATTATTAAGCATAGTCATAAGCTGTGTATTAAGTCTCTAGACCTATTTATCTTAAAAACTGAAAGTGTGCCCTTTGAGCAATAGCTTCCATTTCTTCCCACTCCCCAAGCCTATTATAACTATCATCATACTCTGTTACTATGAGTTTGGCTTTTTTTCTTTTCAGTTTCTACATATAAGTGAGATCATATGATATTTATCTTTCTGTGTCTGTGTTTCACCTAGTATAATCCCCTCCAGTTTCATCCGTATTGTTGTAAATGAAAGGATTTCCTTCTTTTTAAAAGCTGAATAATAGCCCCCTATATGTGTATATATGTATGAAGGTATGAAGGTGAAGTCGCTCAGTCGTGTCCGACTCTTTGCGACCCCGTGGACTATAACCTACTAGGCTTCTCTGTCCATGGGATTCTCCAGGCAAGAATACTGGAGTGGATTGCCATTTCCTTCTCCAGGGGATCTTCCCAACCCAGGGATCGAACCCAGGTCTCCCGCATTGGAGGCAGACGCTTTAACCTCTGAGCCACCAGGGAAGATGTATATATGTATGTATATATATATATATCAGTCTGTTTAGTTCATTTGCTCAGTTGTATCTGATGCTTTAAATATATATATATTATATATATTTTTATGTATATTATATATATATACCACATTTTCTTTATTCATTCATTTTTTGACAGTTTATTTCCATGTTTTGGCTACTGTGAATAATAATGCTTCAATGAAGTAATTTTCAGCAAAGGTGCCAAGAACACATAATGGGGAAAAGATAGTCTCTTCAATAAATGATGTTGAAAAAACCAGATTACCACATGCAAAAGAATGAAAGGGCTCTTATCTTACACCATATTCAAAAATCAACTCAAAATGGATTAAAGACTTAAATGTATGCCCTGAAACCATAAAACTTCTAGAAGAAAGCAGGAGGTAAACTCCTTGATGTTGGACTTGGAAATGAATTTTTTGGAATTGACATCAAAGCACAGACAACAAAAGCAAAAATAAACAAGTGAGACTGTGTCAGACTAAGAAGTTTCTGCACAGGAAAGGGAGCCAGCAACACAGTGAAAAGACCTGTGGAATGGGAGAGAATATTTGTAAGTCATATACTTGATAAGGAATTAATATCCAAAATATATAAGGAATTTCTACAACTCAGTAGCAAAAGCAACAAAAGCCGTATTTTAAAATGGGCAAAGGTCCTGAATGGATATTTTCCCAAAGAAGCAGTAAGATGCCCACAGGTATACAAAGAGATGCTCCACAGGACTAATGATCAGGGCAATGCAAATCAAAGCCATAATGAGATTACTACCACACACCTAGGTGTGTGAGGTGTTGGGATGACTATCACCAAAAAGTAAAAGAGAGTAAGTATGGGTGAGGATATGGAAAAAGGGAAACTTTTGTGCACTGTTGGTGAAAATGTAAACTGGTTGAGCCATTATGGAAAGCAGGACAGGGGTTCTTCAAAACATGATAAATACAACTCCCATATGATCCAACAGTCCCACTTCTGTGTGTGTCCAAGGAAAATGAGATCACTCTCTTGAAGAGATATTTGCACTGGCATGTTCACGTTAACTTTGTCAATATACAAAGTAAAAATCTGAGCTTTCACCATATGTGACTGTTGGGCTGTTTTCTCTGTAGGTCCCCGCGGTTATTGTTTATCATTTTAACCAACCATTTGGATCAGACTTTAGGTTTCTGCTCCTTCTGTGGGCCACCAATCATTCCTTTAGCTCCCTAGAATGAGTTCCTTAAGCTGCTACCACCCCATCCTACTGCTTCATCCCCAAAAGGGGCATCGAACCTTTGATTCTCTGCAGCACAGCAGAGACCAGGTTGTTACTTCAAATAAATCTTTATCAAGCTCCCCAAGGGATTCCATATTGGTAAATTCAGTGGTTATTCCATGCTACAAATCTGATTACTTGAAAACTCAGCAAGTATGCAAGGAAGGCACACAGCACTGACTTAATTTAATTACTGAAGCCACCTATAGGGAGTCACCAGTAGCATGCAGTCATGTTGCAAGAACCAACTTAATCAACACATTCTCTCCAGCACACACATAGGCACCTCCCTCAAAGCCCTTTAACCTATCCTCACTCCTGGGCCAAATTACCACGAGGCTCCAGAGGAAAAAGGAAGCCCTCATCTGGTCATCCTAGAGTCGCCTTCCTGGCCCATTGTATATCTCAGGATCTGTCTCTTTGTAGGATGACCATGTTAATTCTCCATGGGAAGCTCCATGCTCTGCCCAAGCTAGCCTCAATCTATTAAGTCCAGCAGGCAAATGGTTCAATATCAGTCTATTTCTCCCAAACTGTTGTTGAGTCATTTCAGTTCAGTTCAGTTCATTTCAAGTGCTCAGTCGTGTCCGACTCTTTGCAACCCCATTAACCGCAGCACGCCAGGCCTCCCTGTCCATCACCAGCTCCTAGACTTTACCCAAACTCATGTCCATTGAGTCAGTGATGCCATCCAACCATCTCATCCTCTGTCGTCTCCTTCTCCTCCTGCCCTCAATCTTTCCCAGCATCAGGGTCTTTTCAAATGAGTCAGCTCTTCGCTTCAGGTGGCCAAAGTATACTACACTTAAATATGGGGTATCTGCAGCCCAGTCAGAAGTCTTTTATAAAATGTCAGATTCAGACATAGCTAACTTTCCTGCACCTTTCAGATTCTCTGATATGGACATCCTGTAGGGGAACAGTAATGTAGAAACACATGCATTTATGCACACAAACACACACCTACACACTCACATACCGGCCTGAGTGCTCTTAGAGGGGCTTCTTAACAATAAACAATATGCTGTTATAAAGCAGCATAAATCTATACAAAGAAGGTGTTTTCTGCTCTCTTTCACCACAAAAAGTGACTTCAGAGAAGAGGAAGTGTGTTAGATTATATTTGATTTATGTGACTAAATGGACCTTTGGGTTTAAAGTATCTGAATCCAGGTTATTATTTCTCCCCCAAGAACAGAGGATATTTACTTTCTCTGTTTTTCAGAACTGAGAGGCATACTGGGTTGCTTTTCCCAGAATCAAAAATCTGTCTACTCCAGCTATCTCTTCTTAGGATATAAAAAATGACTTGCAGCATCAAAGTGGCAGATTCCTCAGCTGCTGCCTTTTGGTGTCTAAGAACTTTGAAGTGTGGTCTCATGCAGGAAAATCCCATTGCATCTGATTTGCTGAGGGTTTGTGGTTTACACATATCACTTCTCTATAATCTAGGCTTCCTTTATCTATTAGATAATAGTGATTCTTTGATTCCAAAAGGTTTTCATGCCATGCAATAAATTCTTACAACATCCTTTCTGAACTGTGAAATGATAGCTGTGTCTAGAAGAAAGACAGGAATATTTTTCTAACTGTAGAACTGTCATTAGGAGAAATGATAGACTTGGCATGTAGTTTCTTAGGGTGGCCTATAAGAAATTAAATCCGATTAATTTCCTTTTAAATAAACACTCTGCAATGAATCAGAGCCATCTCTTTTTTTGTTTTTCTTCTATATGGGACTAGCCCATTATATAAAAAGAAAGCTTTTCCTCCATCTCTCCCTTTTGATCTCTCATGAGCTCTCCATTGGGTCCCCACTGTTGTAACTGTCTCTGGTTTTCCCATGAATAAAATGTACCGCCTCAGTTCTCTTGTCCTGAGGCATTTCTGAATGACAGGGTAGGTAATAAATTGACGCCAAAGATAGATGAGAGTTAATTTGTACTGGACTTTCCTTTGTGTTGTCATATGATCTGCTTGACAGGCCTTCACTGACCTAACCCAGAGTTACTGACATAAGATTTTAGTTGTTGTTTAGTTGCTAAGTCATATCCAACTCTTTTGCAATCCCATGGACTGTAGCCTGCCAGGCTCCTCTGTCCATGGGATTTCCCAGGCAAGAATACTGGAGTGGGTTACCATTT
>SJYX01004138.1:250925-320136 GCA_006410675.1 Oreotragus oreotragus | reverse complement strand
CTCCATCCTGCAGGCCACCAACTACAATGGTACGTCCGGCTGTCCTGCCCATCAGAGGGCAGGTGAGGTGGACACGGGGGAGGCAGGCTGACTTAAGGAGTCCAGGCAAGGCCTAAGCTCTCAACATGTGAAAGATGGAGAAAACATGTATAAAGGCCTAGTTGATGACTTTCTAAAGTCCATTCAGAACCCAGATTCTGAGCTCTTTAAATTAAGAAGAATGTATCCTTTAAAAGAATAGGGACATATGTATAACTATGGCTGATCCATGTTGATGTATGGCAGAAACCAATACAATATTGTAATTATCCTTCAGTTGAAAATAATAAAGAAAAAAGAATAGGTGAAAGCTTCTGCTTGAGAAATGAGTGTTGAAGCAAGTAGTTATAATACTGTCTTACTTTTGGTCTTCTAGGCCACACGTGTCTGCACTTGGCCTCTATTCATGGCTACCTGGGCATCGTGGAGCTGTTGGTGTCCTTGGGCGCTGATGTCAATGCTCAGGTCAGTGCCTCACACCTTCAGATGGGGGTACATCAGGCCACCCTGGTCCTCAATACGGGGGTTTTTGCTGCAGGCTCAGCCGTAAGCACCTTGAATTCCTTATGGTTCCAGGAGCCCTGCGGTGGCCGAACTGCCCTCCACCTGGCAGTGGACCTGCAGAATCCCGACCTGGTGTCACTCCTATTGAAGTGTGGGGCTGATGTCAACAGAGTCACCTACCAGGGCTACTCCCCGTACCAGCTCACGTGGGGCCGCCCCAGCACCCGGATACGGCAGCAGCTGGGCCAGCTGACCCTAGAGAACCTTCAGACACTGCCAGAGAGCGAGGATGAGGAGAGCTATGACACCGAATCAGAGTTCACAGAGGACGAGGTGAGTCCCAATTAACTTGTTCATGGCTTTGCGAACAGGAAGGAGAGAGGCCATTCTCCCTCCCCCTTCTAAGGCTCCTAGAGTTCCTCCTTATCCTGAGGGTCTCCATGTAATGAGCCTCTCAAGCTTGAGTATGTGTAAGCAGACTCCCAAGAGCATGTCTTTTTTTTTTTTTTGGCTCTTCTTGAAGGAGGATCCTTAAAGGAAAACTCTCTCAGCCCAGGAAATTCATTTACATTCAGTGTATAGAGAATGGAGTCCAAGAATACTTGAGTTATTTCCAGTAACAGCCCTCCCCATCATCATAGCACCCTCAGCAAAGCCCTGCAAGTTTAACATGCCTTTTTTTTTCTCTTTTTAGCTTCCCTACGATGACTGTGTGCTTGGAGGCCAGCGTCTGACGTTATGAGCTTCAGAAAAAAGCTAAAAGAACATGGACTTGTATATTTGTACAAAAAGAGAGTTTTATTTTTCTAAAAAAAAAGAAAAAAGAAAAAAAAAGGGAGGGATGTACTTACAACCACACTGCCTGGTCTGGAACATTTTACTCTGGATTAACCCTCAGTTTGTCATTTTCGTGAACTCTGGAAGAGGGGGCAAGAAAAATCATTGGAATTCAGAGAAAACCTTTTAAATGTCACCTTTGGTGGGGTTTCAGGGGGAAGGTTATTGAAAATTTGATGAAAGGACTCTTATTTATTATGCTTATTGGCTGAATCACCATGGGTTCTGTGGCTGCGCCAGTTGAGTGACATGTAACCATCAGGTGTGTTGTTAAACCGGTGGGGGGAGTGGGGTTAAAAGTCACTACCTGTCAAGGTGTGTGTTCCCCTCCTGTAAATAGTGCACATAGTGTATTTTGTCGGTAATTATTTTGGTACTTTTAAGATGTATATTTATTAAACAGATTTTTACAAGCAGAGTTATCCTGATCATTTTCATTGGGCTGCTGTGGGTCTCCTACACTGAGAGTCATTCAGTCCCCAGGCGGAGGCGGAGGTGGAGAGCATGTGGGAGAACTCACCACAGCCACGGAACCCTCTCACAGAGCAGCTTCTCACACCGTCGACACCAGCCTCCCAGCTGGGCTTTGCAGGCAGCCCCGGCCCGGTGCGTGGGAGGGAAGCTGTTGTAAGGTGATAGGAAACATCAGTCTCAGGCTTGGGGCGGGCAGGCTGTTTGGCCTACAGCTGGAAGGCTCTTCATTGTCGCCTGCTTTTATCTTCTTGGTTTAAGCTATTCCAAGACCTTACTTCTGCTTTAGGAAATTATTTTGGCCAAGAGTAGTATGTGTAATTTACATTTTATAGAGCTGGGAAAGATCTGTATGAGAAGTTCCTGAGGACGGGGGCTTAGGAATAGGACAGTGCTAACATATATTAGCAGGTGCCCACACCTCTGGGCCTTTGTTTCCTTGCTTACAAACTGGACCATCTGAAGATTGCACAAGGCTATCCGCGCAAAAATCATAACAGAGTGCCAGGCACCTAGAGCTGAAGAAGAAACACAAGCTGTTGCACAACATCCTGTATTTCACACGGGAAGGAACAAGTCCACAGAGAATGTCCTGTTTGAGGTCACCTTTCTGGACAGACAGGTGGTTAACTTAGTTAATGCACTCTTGTCTTCAGTGGTTAACAGCTTTTAAGCACCATCCACCTGCAAATCAGCCTATTGTACTGTTAGCTGCAGGATAAAACTAACAAAGTCTGGGTCTTTTCATCAGTTCAGTCTGATTCTCCTGAATGATTCAACAGAAGAAGATTCCACAAGAAATCAGTAACTTGTGAAGTTTAGGTTTAGATGCTATCAAAGTTTTTATCCCTAAAATGCATCTCTTGCCTAGACAGAAAAAAGGAGTAAAGGAAAATTTATAGCATTGCATAAAATGCAGAATGGTATATCAATAAATACAACTCATGTACTTTGGCTTATGCCTAAGAGGACATTATTCTTTCCTTATGTTGTCCTTTTCTGGACCCATAAATGATGTCACAGTCAAGTGAATATGATAATTATCTTCTTAGACCAAAAAGGGGCCTATACCTCCTGAATCTTTCATATGTAAAGAGTTTTGCTGTAGACTGGACCATATGGTCAAAGCCGGCTCTATACCCCTCCTGCAGCTTCAGTCGTCTAGAGCTGAGCACTGTGGTGGCCCCTCTACCTGTCTCATCTTCTCTCAGGTGCTTACAGGGCCCTCGCTGAAACTCCTTGTCCCTCTTAGAGCACTTGAACACAGCTGTTACATGATCTAACACATGAATGTCAGGTTCAGCCCTCCACTGACACACATAAGCGGTCAGAGGGGTGAGGGGAGGGACATCCACCTCCAATTTCAAAGAACAAAGGTTGGAAATTGGCTCCCAATTTTGGAATGATTCCCTTAGCGGGTCTCAGTCAGACGTGCCTCTTTGCCCTCCGTGGTTGAGTGTACAAGTCACTCCAGTTCTGCACTAGAGGGTTGGAGAGATGGGACAAACAGACGTGGCCCACCTGTCCTCGGGCTCCTTGGGTGCGGTTTTATGTGTAGAGGCATGACCTTCCAGGCTCACAGCACAGAGGGCCTCTTCTGACCCAGTTGGGCCCAGCCTTCCACCTTCTTGGCTTCATTCAATCCTTCTGCTCTTCTGGACCCTAATCTCCAAAGTGGATTCCATTGTATAAACCTGGAAGTAGCTGGCCTCAGTTTCTTTCCTCTCTGGATCATCTTCCTGTTCCTCCATCTCCTTTCTTTTTTTTTAACCTACCTTACCTTCATACCACTGGTTGGTGGCTGGAGCCTGGAGTTCCCTAAATAAAAATGTTAGAACTGAAACATTCTAATCCATGGAAAATCTTCCTTAGACTTTCTCCCTTGCCAATTTCTAAGCACACGAGAACCCAAGTTTTCAAAGAAAACAGTTCAACAGACTGGCAGCCTTCTATGCACTCTGATTCTCTACAAGAAGCCAAAGGTCCTGTCAAGACAGGTAGAAGTATAGGAGCCTTGGGGAGAAGGGAAGTGGTATGAGAGAGGAATAAAAATCATGTCAGCAACTTCCTTGAATTTAGTTCCTTGATTCTTTTTGCCTGCCTCATCCTCAGGATAAGTCATTTCCAGAAGGAAGGGTTTTTCTTTAAAGATGGGACAAACTCCAGTCTGAGCAATCTGAAGACTTTCCTTCACGTGGGGCCTAGAGACGTCAAGGCCGGGTGCCGGCGGGTATTTGCATTGAAACTTCATTTGCTACTGGAAGTGATTAAATGCTTACAGTTAGAACTGAGTCAGTGATATGTACTTGCTTCTCCCCCTTTCCTCCCGATTTTCATCAACTCGCCCTAGGTAAAGTTGAAGTTTCATTTGGCAAGAAAGGTCAGAGTGGAACTACAGTCAGAAACATACCCAAGAAGCACTCTCCAACCTCTGGGACCTGGACTAGAATATCCCACTTCATTTCCCCATTTTAAGAGAGTATCACAGAAACTGAAACTGGTGCGTTTCCCTCCTAGAGGGAATGCATGACGAAGCATTATTATTCTCCAGGCCCTATGCTAGGTGCGAGAGACACAAAAAGGAACCAGTCATGGCCTCTGCCTCAAAGAGCTCCTTGCTCAGGTGGAGAGAAAGACAGTACATAGCAGAGAGGATGACAGGATGAGGCACAGAATGTGATGTGAACTCAGATCAGTGGCCCCCAGGGCAGAATGTGGCAGGAGAGGCGGACCAAGAGATTACACCCTGGTTAGCTATCTGCTCCCCAGGCCAGAACTATCCTCTTATATCCCTAGTGACCAGTGGGCCCCTCTCAACAAGTACAGGAAACAAAGCTGTGCTCAGAACAAAACTAACTTCTGGGATGGGATTAAGCCAAGCTTCCACTGCATGCTGCACTGTTCATGTTTGCATTTCTGTGAGCTCTGAGATTCCAGAGCTGAGCCTGAAAGCAATGGAATGAATGACAAATGACGTGCGTGCCTTAGCCGGTTGTTGTTCCCTCGCTCAATCGTGTCCGACTCTGTGAACCCACGAACTACGGCACGCCAGGCTTCCCAGTCCTTCATCTCCCGGAGCCTGTTCAAACTCATGTCCATTGAGTCGGCGATGCCGCCCAATCATCTCATCCTCTGTTGCCCCTTCCCCTAGTCTACCACTTCTCAAACTCAGCGTGCACTCGAATGCGCACCTGTGTGCCCTCGAGATCTTGCTGAAGCAGAGTTTCTATTTCATTGGTCCCAGGCTGGCCTGACACTTGCATTTCTAACAAGTCCCCAGACAAGGCCGGTGCTGCTGGCCTGGGGACCACACTCTGAGGAACATTCTGAATATACTGTTATGTTAGTTATTTATTAAAGCCAGCATTCTCGGCCATCCCCCTGGGTACCACCGACAAACCTGGACAAGCGTTTCTGCAGCTGCTCCTGAGGATGATCTAGCATCGGCAATGTGAGTCTTTTGAAAAGAAGGGCTGGAAAAAAAAAAAAAGAAGAAGAAAGAAAAGAAGGGCTGGATCCTGAGGCCTGACATTAGAATAGGGGCCAAGGCGAAAAAAACCTACCATCGAACCAGGTAAGTGTATTAATAATAAGGAAAGCAGCTGATGCAATGAAAGGCCAAAAGTGTGACCACCTGAGGTCTAAGGAAAGGACAAGAGCATGAAGGGAACGCACCTGGTGAACAACTCACTAATTAAGAAGAGAGTGAAAGCTGCTCAGTTGTGTCCGACTCTTTGCAACCCTGTATACATGTACACATGGACTGTATAGTCCATGGAATTCTCTAGGTCAGAAATTGGAGTGGGTAGCCTTTCACTTCTCCAGGGGATCTTCCCAACCCAGGGATCGAACCCAGGTCTCCAGCATTGTGGGCAGATTCTTTACCAGCTGAGCCACCAGGGAAGCCCAAGAAGCAAAGCGGGCTTTAAAAGAAAAAAGGGCTTTTGTCCCTTTCAATGAGGTTGCTGCAGTGTGTTGGGAGGGGCCCTGACCAGGCCTCCTTTGAGAAGATGGGACGAGGGGTTGGCTTCCCTATGACAAAGTCCCCACAATATCCTTATCTTAATATGAGATACCTTAACAAGAAAAAAATCAAAGAAGGAACAAAAAAATAGAAAAAAGGCACATGAGAAGGCTTAACAAGTACTGACTAAAATGCATCAGGAAAGACCTTAAAGAATCACTTCCCTTAAATGTTGCCAGCATTTCATGTTTCCTAATTTCAGAAATTCACTGAATATAGTCTATATGGAAAACATTCAGCCATTTGAAGATAAATTTTTGGAAAGCGTTTAAGTTGCTATAGTTTCATTTTGTACCCTCTGCCCCCTGCAGTGGAAGCTCCGAGTTCTAACCAGTGGACCACCAGGAAGTCCCTAAATTTACTGTTATGTATTCAGTATTACACATGTACATAGTACTTGCTCTGTGCCAGACATTATTCTAAGTGGTTTATAAATATTAAGTCCTGGGATCCTCAAACTACTCTGTGAGGTAGGTACTATTATTATTTTCATATTTTTTGTAAAGGAAGCTAAGGCACAGCCATTTTAAGAAACTCAGCTCAGGTCACACAGCCAGTAAATGGAAGCTCCGGGCTTGGGTGGGCTCTGGGTTCACATTCCCAGCTTGTGGTATAAAGCAGCTCCCAACATGCATGAGATTCCTATTAACTAAATGACTTCAGGCCATCAATTCTGATTTTATTCCTTACACCTTTGCTACTTTTGTCCTTTCAAAATTGGATAAATATTACTTAAGGATGGTTTGAACTTCGATGGGCTACTTAATGAAAGATTATCTGATAAAAACTCCATAATAATGCAGAGCATACAAGATAGATGTAAAACCTTGGGAAACCTCAGTAAACCAAACAATCGCATGGGACTGAGGTGGATTTGGACCCGAATCCTAATTCATCTCCTCTGGATGTTCAGTATCAAGTTTCATATGATTCTAAATAAAAGGAAATGAGGCATGTCTCTCCTTCCAGGAGTTTCCAGTTGTGTGGTCTATGTTTGTTCCTGACTGAAGCCAGGTCTACCCAAAGTCACCACATTAGACATTTTGGTCAGATATTTTAAAACTTTGCAGTATTTTAATGTTCATCTCCAGGGGAACCCAAAACAAACAAGCAAATGCAACTTCGAAAGACCAGTGAATGATCTTTCAGGTGAAATGCTCTAGTGCTAATTCAGTTTTAAGCTGGTTCTTAAAGTTCTCCTTTGAACGACTTTCCCACCTCCATCCTTAGGAGGCAACTGTCCAGGCAGCACATGCCACATGCCACGTCACACGGGGCCTAGCCAGTGGGGTAGCTCGGGCTCCAAAAACCTTTATGTGTATTTGCAATTAACTCAGTTGCTCTCTTCCACAAAACACTGAGTAAACCTCTGGCTTGGTGAGGTCTAAACTACACATATGTAAATATCATGTAATTAACAAGTCATATGGAATAGAAAGCTGTCACCTCTTTGAGGCTAGAACTAGGACTCTCCCACCAGCAGATTCACTGGGGAAGGGTCTGTATGGGGTGTATGCAGCATTGTGTGTGCAGCATTTCCCAAGGTATGCAGCAACAGTATCCCCAGGGAACTTCTGTACTTGGCTCTCTACCCATGTTCCCACCGCACCCTGAGCAGGGAGAGGCAAGGGCATATATATCTCAATGAGAATTTCAAATGTGGCTTAAAACAGGTCTTTCCATTCATGGGCTTGACTAGGATTGGGGCAACTTCCTGATATAGCAGTTTGGGGTTGAAAACAGCAAGGTGAGGATTTCGAGGTGAGGGTTTTGAAGTATCTCCAGCATGCACTATCTGTTGATGCTTCCTGTTAAAGAGCTGATGGGTCTTTCAGGAAATTTCTGTAATTTAACAACCAAGTTTATTTGTCTGGGCAAGAGTGTCCTGGAATAGCAAACTTATCTCAATGAACAGTAGAAGAATGAAGTCATGTTAATGTAGACAGTAAACTAGGGGCAGCCTCCACTGATTAGCCATTAGGCCTAGAGGTCCTGAGGAATACAAGGACACATGACAGGCACATTTTGATAAATTAAAAAGACTAAAAATCCAGGACATGAATCTATGAGCAATGACAGGTGAGTGTTAGGGGTGAGCCAATAGGGAGTTTACAGAGAAGACTTTACCCAGGGAGCCCAGAGGAAGTGGAGGGGGATCAAACAAGTTTTACATGTTCCATCACTTTACCCATAATTGACAAGTCTTAGATACAATCACAAATCCCCACTACAAAGTACCCATGTAATCCAGCTACTGCTGACTAATGATAATAGATATAATGTCTCAATATGCCAGGCATTTTATATACATGATCACTACAGGGAGGAGGGTGACTGCAGAATTATTATCCTGATTTTGTAGATGAGGAAACTGAGGTTCAGAGTTTAGTAACTTGTCAGGTGATGCAACCAAGAAGAGGGGCAGTGCTGGGACCCAAACTTCACCCCTTCTGCCTCCAAAGCTCTTTCTCATCAGGCTGGTCTGGGGGCCTCCTCATCTGCTGAAGACACTTGAAGATCTTCAACCACTGGCATTGCCCACTGCTGCTGCTGTTTAATCTCAAGTAGCTTCGCCGGCCATGTAAACCCCTGTTAACTCTGAGAAGTTACTTGTTACTAGTACTTTTATTTTAGAGAATTTCCTTATCAGGAAAGTTGGAAAGGTACCTCCTAGGATGTTTGAAAAGTAACACAGAGCGCATAGGAGACTCACCCAGGACTGTGGACACAGTCTTGGCAGGCCAGGCTTCAGCGTGGGAGGCCTCCAGCTGCCAGGGAGGCTCCCGACACCGGATCCAGCTCAGGGGCTGTCCCCGGAGGATTCTTGAGAGGCAAATGGCAGGCACCCACCAGTGAAGGAGAGAGGAAGCTCCGCCTCCTCCAAGCCTGCTGGGAAACCCTGTCCAAAGCAATTTATGATTAAGTTTAGAACACATTTCCAGCTGATTTGGGGTAGGACACGGGTACAGTGACCAAACGCTTGTGAAGCTCCAGGGAAGGGGGCTTCAAGGATCACCTTTCAAAGGACCACCAGATACCACCTTTGGTGGCTGTCAGCTCAGAGGCCACCCCCAGCATGACTGCCCAGCCGTCTGAGGTTCAGACCCAGCCTGGATCCCACCCTGGGTCTATACCATCGCACGACCCTGGGTTAGTGCTGAACCTCTATGCTTCTGTTTCTCATTGTAAAGCGGGGCAATGCAGCTGCCTCAAAGAGTTGCTACGATGCTTAACCATCACGAATGGTGTCCGTAAAGCTTTGGGAAAGTGCCCCATGCGTAGCAAGGGCTCAGGAGCTGACAGCTCCTGCTATTAGGGTTACTCACATCAGCAGCATTGAGAGGCATCTGACAACCCTTCTCACAGCAGGGCGTCCCCTCCAAGCAGCACCCCTCCTTCTTCCGCCTCTCAGGGTCACCCAAGACCTGAGGAACCAGATCCTCTAAAGACAAACTGGGGTATCCAGTCTTCCCTCGTGCCCTTCCTGACCTTGTCCCTTGCCCCAGGGCTCCACCCTCACCCAGCCCGTCTCATCCTCAGGATATGGTCCCTGATGGGAAGGGGAGCCCATTCAGTGCAGACCCGACCCACAAAAGCTGCCACAGGGCTGGACTAGGAGACACCTTGCATGACGTGCCTGACCCGAAGTGGGAAACTAAAGGTTCTTGTGGGCACACGCCTGGGTGTGAGCTGGAGGCTCCTGATTTCCAGCAGCCTCATGGAGCCGTGGAAAGCGAAACCTCTGCTCCCGTGGTCATTAGTGGGCCAGGCTGCCAGCTGCTCGGGGCGTGAGCACAACCTGCCTATAACCTGCCTATAGAGTGTGAGGAATACCCCTCTCCTGGGGCCTTGCCAGGAGCCCATATGAGGGGCAGTAGCTGACCGGGCACACCCTCGGGCTATCCCAGTCCCCACCCTGCCTCACTGAGAGGAAAGTGAACTTTTATTATGACGACCTTTCCTTTCCCTCTACCAAACCACTTGTGGCAAAGGTAAGGAGGAGGAAACCCTTGCTCCTGTAGCAGCATCAACTGTGTTTGTAAAAATGAAGGCGGAAGGGGGTCTTTGTACTCACAAAGACACTTCCACATGCTATCAAGTAGAAGAGGAAAAAAGACACCTTACAGAGCAGTTTGCACAGTAATCCCATCGGTATGAACGAAAAGTCAAGAGAAAAGAGCTGGTGAGCTCATCACTGCCATCTGGCCTGTTCCACTCGGGCTGGAATGGGTTCCACACAATCCCTCCCATCATTATTAGCCTGTGATTCAAGGTCTAGGCAGAAGGGTGTGATTGCTGGAGGCTTGGTCATGCGCCCGTGCAAGGGAGGCTAGGAACGTGACTGCCTGGCATTTTTGCTTCAACTTAGGGCATCCCCCAAATGTAAGAAGTGGGTTAAGATGTCAAAACTGAGAGACAAATGTCCCAAGAAATTAATAGGGGTTATCTCCAAGGGGGTTGGATTCTAGGGTGGCTGGGTTTTTTAGGGGTTTTTGGTAACTTATTACGGAGAATTTCAAATATATACAAATGTAGAATATTAAAAGGAACTTTCATCTCTAGCTTCAGTTATCAGCTCATGGGCAATTTTGTTTTCATTTAAACTTCTCCATTTCCTTACCTCCATCTCATTAGAAGTAACACCAGTCATCGTATCATACGTCCATCCTTAAATATCTTAGTATTTATCCCTGAAAGATAAATGTATATTTAATGTATAACTCGAATGCCATTATCACACTTTAAAACTTTCAGGAAAGAGAGTTCTTTTACTCTCTACTTTTTGCATTTATTACTTTAGTTATCAGGAAAAAAATATTCCCATTTTTAGTCTGTTCTCAAAAACATTAACCCTTAGTTGAGCATGCCTTAAAATCCTAGTACTGAGGAAAAAGGCATGTCAAGGGCCTCAAGAAGAAAAAGGGTGAACAAAAGGAGCAGGGGAAGGGGACTTGAATAGTACTGGTTCAATTCAGAACTGTGAGAAACCACCAGCAACCATTCCAGGCCTTCTATAGATAACAGGAACACCCCCCAGGGAGAGTCAGTGACCGCTCCCTCACCAAGGCAAGTTCCTGAGGGCATTGAACTAGATCCAGAGAGCCAACTCTCAGCCCCACATTCTTGCCAGGGCTTGGACAGATGAGCAAGGACAAGGCTTTCCAGCAGCAGAATGAGCCAAGGTGGGTCCCCCCCGGGAGCCTGACCACAGAGCTCCTATGGGCAGATGGCACAGGCAAGACCAGATGACAGAAGGCTGTGCACGTCTGGACTGGACCTACAGGCAATCAGGAGTCACACCAGGTTCCTGAGCAGGGAAGCCACAGGATGAAGCGCAACAGTGACACTTGGTAGAGTTTAGGATGCACAGAGCTGTAAGGAGCCTGGCTAGCAAGCTGCTGCAGCTGTCCAGCGGTGAGAAACACAGATCTGGCTGGAGGTGGTGGGGGATGAATGAGGTACGACATGTACTGCAAAGAGAAAAGTATGGGGTACTCCAACCAGCTCCCAATTACCAACACATCAACACATCAGGTGAGGGGTTGATTCGGGCCCTGTTCTCTGTAAGCCATTAACCAGCTCTAGCTAATTTTGAAGCAAAGGAGAATTTAGTGGAAGCCCACAGGGGATGGAGGGCTCACAAAATGGACACGAGACCAGGGAGTCCAGACTTGGGGAAGTCAGGAACTGAGGGCTCTAGTCACCCAGAAGGTCACGGCCAGGACGCCAAAGCTACAGTCACCTCTCCTGTAGCTCCTTCCCTAAATGACTTCTAACCACCTGCTGCCCTCAGCTCACTCACTCCGGTCTGAAGTCCTGGGCAAGAACATCTGATTGACCAGGCAGAGGCCACGTTCCTGTCAAGACTGGGCTGGGGTGGGGGTGGAGCTGGAAGGATTTGACCCCCGTGGCTCTCTTTGACAGAAGTAGGGATGAGGCAGTCTCCAAAAAGGGGGTCAGAGTGCTTTTAGGACAGGTCAGTGGACAACCCCAAAATGACTAGATTCCACTTGCTCCATGTTTCCAGCCCACTGACTGCAGTTTGCCAAGACCTCTGACCATCACTATTCCTCTCCTGATACGGCTTTCCGATAGGGCTTGCCAGGGATCTCTGAGCTCCAGGACCTTCCACCTGGATCTGATGTTCCTGCCCACGAGAGGGAGAGCCTGCCATGGGCAGGTGAGTGAGTGGTGGGCTGACCACTGAGCTTCCAGGACTCCTCAGGATGGTCCCTGCCTCCTTGGGTCCCTCTCTCCCCCAGTTGACCTTCATAGAGCCCCCAAGTAAGCCTTCCAGCACCCTCAAGATGAAGCATAAGGTCCTTTGGGTGGGCACAAGGCCCTTTATAAGTGGACCCTGGCTGCACGACCTCCCAGTCTCTCTGTGCACCCTTGCTTCTTCTGGTCCCTACGCCTAAAAGGCTTCTGTCCCCAACCCAGCGGCCCATTCATCTGGCTGCAGCTGGCCAACTCCTCTTCAGCCTACAGAACCCCTTCCTTATCTTCCCCAGGATTCTTAAGCATGCCTCCTTTTATTCCATCACATTGGTACATCTCAATCAAAGCATTTCCCCTCCAGGCATATCACATTTTGTGATATTTACTTGCAATACTTTCCTCCTTTCAGAATGAAATAGGACTCTGGACATAAAACAGAAGTCCCCTTTAACTACCACCTGTGGCACCCGATGCATCATGTATACTTTCATATGCTTAAATGGCACGTAACCAGCGCCTAGTACCAGTCTTGGCAGAGTTGACTTCATTCTCATTTATATAACGGTCATCACACTCTAGGCTTTGTTCCACGCCTTCATTTCTCCTGCTCAGCATCATCACAGTCAGCAGACTGTGTTGCGTAACATTCAACAAATGACTATTGTAATGGACCTGATCACATCTCTAACATTAGATATTTAGTTTATTTCCTTCTTTTAGCACTTGAAATGATGTTGAATATAGAGCATCTTACGCATTTAAGGTTATATACTTAGGAAGGTGTTTCACAAGGGCATGTACTGGGTCAAAGGGCATGTGCTTGCTCAGTTCTTACATCTGTTGCTAAATCAGTGCCCTCTCAGAGAGCCAGTCTCCCTTCTCCAGGCAATGGGTTAGTAAGAACACTTGTGCTGCAACAGCACTTTTTTTTTCTAATCCTGGATGTGATACATTTTTGAAGTCAGCTAATTTGATACATGGAAAAATATGTCTTCTTTTAAATGTGCATTTCTTTGATTATCTTATCTTTTTGATTATTTAATAATAATTATGCTTTTATTTAATAAAATGGAGTATCCCTCATAGTCAGCAAAAAAAAAGAGTCCAAAATGCAGTACTTGGGTGCAATCTCAAAAACAACAGAATGATCTCTGTTCATTTCCAAGGCAAACCATTCAGTATCACAATAATCCAAGTCTATGCCCCAACCAGTAATGCTGAAGAAGCTGAAGCTAACAGTTCTATAAAGACCTACAAGACCTTCTAGCATTAACACCCCCAAAAAATGTCCTTTTCATCATAGGGGACTGGAACACAAAAGTAGAGAGTCAAGAGATATGTGGAGTAACAGCCAAATTTGGCCTTGGAGTACAAAATGAAGCAGGGCAAAGGCTAACAGAGTTCTGCCAAGAGAACACACTGGTCATAGAAAACACCCTCTTCCTACAACACAAGAGAAGATTCTACACATCGACATCACCAGATGGTCAATACCAAAATCAGATTGATTATATTCTCTGCGACCAAAGATGGAGAAGCTCTATACAGTCAGCAAAAACAACACGGGAGCTGACATGATCTCCCTATTGCCAAATTCAGACTTAAATTGAAGAAAGTAGGGAAAACCACTAGACCATTCAAGTATGACCTAAATCAAATCTCTTACAATTATACAGTGGAAGTGACAAATAGATTCAAGGGGTTAGATCTGATAGACAGCGTGCCTGAAGAACTATGGACAGAGGTTCATGACATGGTACAGGAGGCAGAGATCATGACCATCCCCAAGAAAAAGAAATGCAAAAAGGCAAAATGGTTGTCTGAGGAGCCCTTACAAACAGCTGGGAAAAGAAGAGAAGTGAAAGGCAAAGGAGAATAAGAAAAATACACCCATTTGAATGCAGAGTTTCAAAGAATAGCAAGGAGAGATAAGTAAGCCTTCTTCAGTGGTCAATGCAAAGAATTAGAGGAAAACAATAGAATGGGAAAGACTAGAGATCTCTTCAAGAATATTAGAGATACCAAGGGAACATTTCATACAAAGATGGGCAGGATAGAGGACAGAAATGATACAGACCTAACAGAAGCAGAAGATATTAAGAAGAGGCGGCAAGAATACACAGAAGAAAAAAAAAAAAAAGAATACACAGAAGAACTATACAAAAAAGATCTTCATGACCCAGATAACCATGATGGTATAATCAGTGGACTAGAGCCAGACATCCTGGAATGCGAAGTCAAGTGGGTCTTAGGAAGCATCACTAAGAACAAAGCTAGCGGAAGTGATGGAATTCCAGTTGAGCTATTTCAAGTCCTAAAAGATGATGCTGTGAAAGTGCTGCACTCAATAAGCCAGAAAATTAGGAAAACTCAGCAGTGGCCATAGGACTGGAAAAAGTCAGTTTTCATTCCAATCCCAAAGAAGGGCAAAGCCAAAGAATGTTCAAACTACTGCACAATTGCACTCATTTCACACATTAGCAAAGTAATGCTCAAAATTCTCCAAGCCAGGCTTCAACAGTACATGAACTGTGGACTTCCAGTTGTTGAAACTGGATTTAGAAAAGGGATCAAATTGCCAACATCCGTTGGATCAAAAAAGCAAGAGAATTCCAGAAAAACATCTACTTCTGCTTACTGANTCATTTCACACATTAGCAAAGTAATGCTCAAAATTCTCCAAGCCAGGCTTCAACAGTACATGAACTGTGGACTTCCAGTTGTTGAAACTGGATTTAGAAAAGGGATCAAATTGCCAACATCCGTTGGATCAAAAAAGCAAGAGAATTCCAGAAAAACATCTACTTCTGCTTACTGATTACACCAAATCCTTGACTGTGTAGATCACACCAAACTGTGGAAAATTCTTAAAGAAGAGAATACCAGACCACCTGACCTCCCTCCTGAGAAATCCGTATGCAGGTCAAGAAGCAACAGTTAGAACTGGACATGGAACAACAGCCTGGTTCCAAACTGGAAAAGGAGTACGTCAAGGATGTATATTGTCACCCTGCTTATTTAACTTATATGCAGAGTAAATCATGCAAAATGCCCAGTCTGGATGAAGCATAAGCTGGAAGAAATTGTCGGGAGAAATATCAATAACCTCAAAATCAATATTAATAACCTCAGATATGCAGATGACACCACACTTATGGCAGAAAGTGAAGAGGAACTGAAAAGCCTCTTGATAAAAGTGAAAGAGGAGAGTGAAAAAGTTGGCTTAAAACTCAACATTCAAAAACCTAAGATCATGGCATCCGGTCACATCACTTCATGGCAAATAGATGGGGAAACAATGGAAATAGTGAGAGACTTTATCTGGGGGACTCCAAAATGACTGCAGATGGTGACTGCAGCCATGAAATTAAAAGACGCTTGCTCCTTGGAAGAAAAGCTATGACCAACCTAGACAGCATATTAAAAAGCAGAGACGTTACTTTGCTAACAAAGGTCTGTCTAGTCAAAGCTATGGTTTTTCCATTACTCATGTATGGATATGAGAGTTGGACTATAAAGCTGAGCGCTCAATAATTGATGCTTTTGAACTGTAGTGTTGGAGAAGACTCTTGAGAGTCCCTTGGACTGCAAGGAGATCCAACCAGTCAATCCTAAAGGAAATCAGTCCTGAATATTCATTGGAAGGACTGATGCTGAAGCTGAAAGTCCAATACTTCGACCAACTGATGTAAAGAACTGACTCATTGGAAAAGACCCTGATGCTGGGAAAGATTGAAGGCAGGGGAAGAAGGGAGCGAGAGAGGATGAGATGGTTGAATGGCATCACCAACTCAATGGACGTGAGTTTGAGCAAGATCTGGGAGTTGGTGATGGACAGGGAAGCCTGGCCCGCTGCAATCCATGGGGTGCAAAGTCAGATACAACTGAGCAACTGAACTGAACTCTGCTTTGTGATTTGTCTACTTGTATCCTTTATTTATATTGAAGTAATACTGTTTTTTCTTTTCTACTTGTTGATACTGTAAGAATTTTAATACTTTGTCACTTTGCTTATCAATTTCTTTTACCAGGCTTTATTTAAATTCTTAAACACTTTATAATTACAGCATCAGACTTAGTTGAAATGTTCATTTCAGGTGTACCACATACATTCTCAAACTGGTTTCCAAGCAGAGTGGCACATTACTTCTGTGATGTTCCTGGAAAGGGATTTTTTTCATTACCAAAGGATATCAGCCTTTGCTTGGAAGTGTATTTCCCTCATTGCCTCAGGAAATGGTCTTTACTCAGCTCAGTGTGGCTTAAAATATTTTTTAAATCAACTCTATCAATATTTTCTTGCATGATCATTTCCCTTTTAGACTTAGAAAGTCTTTTAACTTCCAACAATTATATTATTTTCTATTGTTTTCCTTTCGATTTCTTGAGGGCTTCCCTGGTGGCTCAGATGTAAAGCGTCTGCCTACAGTGTGGGAGACCCAGGTTTGATCCCTGGGTTGGGAAGATCCCCTGGAGAAGGAAATGGCAACCCACTCCAGTACTCTTGCCTGGAAAAGTCCATGGACGGAGGAGCCTGGTAGGCTACAGTCCATGGGGTCTCATAAAGTGGGACATGACTGAGCAACTTCACTTTCACTTAGATTTCATAGTGGGGGTGGGGATGTTTGTTTCATATCTGACTCCAATACATCTGGAATCTATTTGGGTGGCTTGGGTCTAGGAACAGTTTGGAAATAAGCAACAAGAACTATACATATATACCCCTTGACTCACTTTAGAGGTAAGTGGGTGAGTATAAATTTATTACCTTCAAGGAAATCACCTAAAATAAAACACTTGCAAAGATGTTTAGAGCAGTACTATGGCACCCCACTCCAGTACTCTTGCCTGGAGAATCCCAGGGACGGGGGAGCCTGGTGGGCTGCTGTCCATGGGGTCGCTTAGAGCCGGACACGACTGAGCAACTTCTTTCACTTTTCACTTTCATGCATTGGAGAAGGAAATGGTGACCCACTCCAGTGTTCTTGCCTGGAGAATCCCAGGGATGGGGGAGCCTAGTGGGCTGCTGTCTATGGGGTTGCACAGAGTCGGACATGACTAAAGCAACTTAGCAGCAGCATTTATAATAGCAACAGTGTAGAAAGCCTAGATAGATGTTCTCCTGCAGAGGAAGAGTTAAGCAAACTGTGATATGGAATAGGAAAAAGAAAGGTATGATGAATTTTTAAAAGAACACAAAATGTACCTACCCCGTGTTTACATTTACAATGTTTCATGCAGGAATATGACCACAGCCTGGGAAAAACACAAGAGACAGGGCTGTGAATCACTGACTGCTGCTGAGTGGGTGAGTGGTCCTGGCTGTGCGTGCCTTCTCTGAAAGGGGTTCAGAAAGGAGCTCTGGAGATGGGAAAGTTGCCACTGGGTGAATTATTTTCCTTTTATATTTAAATTACATTCATATCAGCAAAAGATTATTATTGAAGTGTAGCTGATCTAATATTGTGTTCATTTCAGGTACACAGCAAAGTGATTCAGTTATATATATATATATATATACACACTCTTTCAGAGAAGGCAATGGCACCCCACTCCAGTACTCTTGCCTGGAAAATCCCATGGACGGAGGAGCCTGGTAAGCTGCAGTCCACAGGGTCGCGAAGAGTCGGACAAGACTGAGCGACTTCACTTTCACTTTTCTCTTTCATGCACTGGAGAAGGAAATGGCAACCCACTCCTGTGTTCTTGCCTAGAGAATCCCAGAGACGAGGGAGCCTGGTGGGCTGCCGTCTATGGGGTCGCACAGAGTCAGACACGACTGAAGCGACTTAGCAGCAGCAGCAGCATACACTCTTTTTCAGATTCTTTTCCATTATAGGTTATTACAAAATATTGAAGATAGTTTTCTGTGCTATGGAGTAAATCCTTGTTTTTTTATCTATTTTATATTTAGTAGTATATATCTGTTGGTCCCATACTCCTAATTTATCCCTCCCCACTACTGCTGCTGCTGCTGCTGCTAAGTCACTTCAGTCGTGTCTGACTCTGTGTGACCTCATAGACAGCAGCCCACCAGACTCCCCCGTCCCTGGGATTCTCCAGGCAAGAACACTGGAGTGGGTTGCCATTTCCTTCTCCAATGCATGAAAGTGAAAAGTGAAAGTGAAGTTGCTCAATCGTGTCCGGCTCTTAGTGACCCCATGGACTGCAGCCCACCAGGCTCCTCCGTCCATGGGATTTTCCAGGCAAGAGTACTGGAGTGGGGTGCCATTGCCTTCTCCGTCCCTCCCCACTACACCCCCTGCAAAAACGTATTAAAAGAAGACAGTAACCACCTGACATTTGCAATGGATATGTTTCCTTTGCTAATCTCCAGATCTGAACATTGGGAAACAGCCATCTCCTCACCCCTGGAGTCATGCCATCACCGAGAGGCCCTTTAGGTCTTGTGCTTACTCTTGCACCTTTTCCACCATCACTAGTTTCACCTCTCACATGAAGTCCCCCTGCCCCAGCCCCACAAATAAAAAGGTATTGATCTCTTCCCTCAACCTCTGTCACAACTTTGCAAGAGCTACCCTGTAACCAAGACAAACGGAGGCCATCCCAGCCCTGGTAAGAGTCAGGTGCTCTGTTGACAGCCAGGTTCACTCACTGGTAAGTGATTCTTACTTCAGCACTAGCCTGGAGGCACAAGTCTAATGTCGTCCCTGCAAAGTCACAATGTCAGCATCAGGTCCGCTCTCAAAGAGCTGAGCCTGAAAATGTCAAATCCATAACTATTACTCAACTGCTGGAATAAGAAGGAAGTGGTGGCAGGCTATTTCAGCATGGTAGATAGACTGTGCCCTCCCAGGAAGCCCGTCTCCTCGAATCTGTTCCCTTGTGTAGTCTCTTCCACATCCTCTCTGGCTTAACCAGGTGCCTGATGATGGCCAGCAAGCCCGAGGAAGCATGATAAGAGAGCAGCCTTTATCAGTGCTGGTGCTTTAGAGCTGTTCTCTTGGAAGGTGTCCCTTTTAGGACCCAGCTGCCATGCTTCAAGGAAGCCCCGACTAGCCAGTGGGAGGAGGAGGAGACACCTTTGTGAATGAGGCAGCTCAAAAACAGGAACAGAGGTGCCCAGGAGAACTCCTGGCTGAAGGAGCCACCTGAGTAATGCTATATGGCACAGAAGAACCCCCGCCAACCCACAGGATCCTGAGGAATCATAAATCAAGGTTGCTTTCAGTCACTAAATGTTGGGGTAGTTTACACTACATAGTAACAAATAACTGAATCACATGGCAATGTGTGCTGTGTATGCTGCAGGATGTTAAGACAGAAAGGACAAAAACACAGGATCGAGTCTATATAAAAATACATAAACGTATCATGAACCAAGACTAGGGGACGCTTTAAAAGTATCGAAAACATTTGCTGCTCCCCTGGTTACTTTTAAAGTATATATATATTTTGAAAGTGCTATAAGGAGTTTCCAAAAGTGTGCTGTGCCTCCTGTTCTCGAGAACTTCCAGTCCTTGAGGAAAACCAGTGCCAGGCTGCTCCTGGGAGCAATGCTTGTGATCCCCAGCCCAGAGAGAGGGCAGGCCGAATGCAAGAAGTTCCGGGGCCAACTAAAGGCCAGCATGGCTTCCAAAAGAAGCAACTGACATCCTCTTTTTATAGAAAGGTGGTTTTCAGGAAGGAAGGAACTACACTTGATAAACAGCTATGAATGTGTCCATGTGCGCGTGTGTGTGAGCAAGAAGAAATCCAGCCTTAGAAAACCCCCCAGTCCTGAATCCCCGGGGTTTGCAGCAGTGCTGGGCTCAGTTCCCTGGCTCAGGGAGATTTGGGGGGACTCTCAGACAAGTCTTGAACTCTCTAAACGCTTCCAGTCAGCTCCAGACCAAACCATGCTGTGGTTGCCATCTGCAAGCAGGTGATATGATGTGACGTGTACAGCTGGGATGTTCTAAAGTTGACTGGACTCTCACCGGCTACAATACATCATATGTGAGGCCTGTGCAAAATTAGGAAAATTACAGCATTGGTAAGGAGGGCATGGCATCTGGGAAAGGACTTTTTAAAAATAAACAACTTAAGTAACTTGGCAAAACAAGCTACTACAGAAACAGAAAACTCTTATTTCCACTCATCTAATTTCTTGAAGGATTATAGTTAATGTTCATATACCTGTTACAAAACACATTTATAAGAGCAAATGGATCATAGTGAACAAACTAGAAAACCACTGGTCATGCTGTCATTAAAAGATTTTTTTGGACACTTGCTTTTGATTGGGATTTCATGTCCTATTTGGGCCTCCCAGTTGGCACAGTGGTAAAAAATCTGCCTGCCCATGCAGGAAAAACAAAAGACTTGGGTTCGATCCCCGAGTCAGGAAGATCCCCTGAAGAAAGAAATAGCAACCCACTCCAGTATTCTTGCATGGGAAGTCCCACGGACAGAGGAGCCTGGTGGGCTACAGTCCATGAATTCGCAGAGTCGGACACAACTGCGTATGCATGCATACTCTACACACAGGCTCATGTCCTATTTCTAGGGAAATTTTCTGGTGGCACTATTGCTTCTGGTCTGAGAAATGGATCAATAGTTCAACAATCTCTGGTGTTCCAGAAAAACACGCTGGCTACCAGGCCTGAACCAACTCGTGATCCTTGGCTGAATCGAGTCTCTTAGCCATTGCAGACTCAACCATTTTTTAAAAGGTGAGGGCGCTCCTCCTGCCAGCAAAGAATGTTCTAACTGAGCCTCAGGGGCACCCAGCAAAAAATTTAGGTGTCAGGTTTCTGATTCAACCCCCTTATTTAGCAAGAACGACGTTGTATTTGCGAAACTTCTGGTTCCCTTTGTGAAATGGAGAAGTGCTGAGTCATCTTTCGAAGGTATTCCTGCAATGAGCTTCCTAGATTTCCCAAGACTTTTTCTATTTCATTTTTCCTAAATTAAGAAATTAGTACAATGAGTGGCCTAGTAAATGTCACAGCAGGTTGGAAAGCACAGGTGTGGACGGCTAGAGCTGCTTCAGATTCAGGAAGTTCTAAGCAGGACGTGCCCTTTTTCTGCGCTGTGGGCTCCATCCACGGACACAGGAAAGATGGCCCAGACCCCGCCCTGGGAAACATGGGACTGGCTACACAGTGTCTTTCCTCCAACACCCTCTCCTTCAGTGGCTGCTTTGAGTTTTCATTGGAACTTTTTGTTCCAGCTGCTCCCTGATCGGAGCCTCTGTGATCTTGATAAGGGAGGTAACTTTCCTATTTTTTCTGGCTTCCCAGCCCTGCATCCTGGCTTGGTTTCCAGCCTTATTGTTGTGCAGTCTGTTTGAATAACCAAGCTCTCTGGTGAGGATTCCATGACAATCCTCCCCCCCCCGCCCCCCTCCGCTACAGTAGGCAGTGCCACGGATAGGGTTGGGGTGGCTGGATGAATTCCTCATGTTGTCCTCTCAATTGTGACCTTTCACCTCAGAGGCCCACTAGGCAACCACGGGTACAGGCTGGGCAAGGACTTCTCACAGCTCAGGGGTCATGGAAAAAACACAACAAAGAAAAAGCTTTTTGATTTTGGAGTCTGCCTTGCCTGGGCAGCGGGCAGCCTTTGTGACTCTCTGCTCAGCGGGTACCTCAGTGCCCTCAAAAGCAGAGAAACCACCGTCGATATCACTTTGGGGAGGAGAGGGCAACAGAACGGAGTAGTTAACGGAGGCCTACGAGCCTCACCGCTTGCCAGCCATGAGGCCTTGAGCACACCACTTAACTTTTCTGTGCCTCACTTTGATCATCTTTAAACTGGGGCTTTGGTAGTTCCAACCTGCAGGGTTGAAAGAAGCAATCCAAACATGCAGGATCCATAAGCTCTCAATAATACAACCACTGATACTAGTCGTAGGGTAGTGGGGACAAGAGGAAGTGTTACCTGCTTTGATTCAGAAAACAATCCCTATTAGCCCCGGCTCATCTGGCACCCACCCTCATCCCTGTCTGGGAGGTAGAAGGCCCTGTCCCAGCTGGGATGGTCTGGGCATCGGCACCCAGTCCTTCTTTAATCCCAGTCCTTGGATTGCTGTGGTTTCTGTCCTAGGATGACTATGCAACCAAATTCAACACACACTGCTCAGGCTGGGTATGAGGCAGGCTGGAATGTTGCCTAGGAATCGTTGCCAACATTGTACTGTGCAGGAAGAAGGAGAACTGAAATTCTCCAGGAAATGTGGACTGACCCAGGTGAAGGTTAGAGTTTACAGTCTACTTTGGGAGATCCTGAGAAACAGAGGATTTCAGAAAAGGGATGTACTCCCACAAGGCTCCTCAGGAGGGGCTTCAGGAGGCGGCATCTACTTTCCTTAATGTGCCTGGGTCCTCTCTCCCCAGCTTCTGAGCAACAACTTTTCAACAAAGCTTCTTTGACCTCAGCCTGTGGGCCTTCAGCAAGAGGTTTAGAAAAACTGTTCAGAAAACAGCTCAGTGCCAGAGAGCAGGGTTGGGTGCAAGGGTGCTTGCTGCTGGGTGCTGGGAGTCCTGGTTTCCAGACCGATTCTGCAATCCAGGTCCCTTCCTTGTCTACAATATAAGGTGATTAAGGAGGTGGTCGGAAGCTTATCAGCTTCTCTTCCTGCTTGCAAAGTCTAGGACCCTTCACTCTCCAGTCCCTGCCCCCACCTGTCAAGCCATACATCTGGGCACCTCGGGGAGAAGCCCCAACAGGACAGAACTGACTCATACATTACCGTAACAGGGTGCGTTTGATATTGCTTTCTGGACCTGGAAAAAGACCAGAGTGCCAAGGAGGGCCCGGCCTAGGAGCGTTTCCTGTTTCTCTTAGAGCTGACCGGCCGGTGGTCAGTATCCTGGGTGCAGCCCCTGCCAAAAAGGACCGCGTTCCCTGGAGCGCGGGGCGTAGCCTCCCCGCGGCTGGTCTCGGGCTGACGCGGGAGCTGGGCGGCGGCGTCCCGCCCTCGTGTCTGCAGAGCGGGTGGGGGAGGGGTCGTTCTCAGCCAGGACGCTCCTGGAGGTCACGTGCACCCTGCAGCCCGCAGCACAGGCCCTGACCAAGCGGAGGTCTCAGTCCGACCGGTGGATGGCCCGACCGACCCGTGCCTCCCGAGGCTCCACACCCTGGAGGACTGCGCTTGGCACATCCATCCGTCAGCTTCCTGCGGCACCTCTCCCAGGAAGTAACCCGGCTTCCAGTCACCAGGCCCATCAGTTCCATCAAACCCAAAGAGCTGGGATCTCCCGGGCTCCGGGCCCCTCAGAACGGAGGGTGGAGTTGGTAGAGGTCACTCTGACTTGATACAGTGGGCGTGAGGAGTGGATGAGAGGAGAGGGTCCGGATAACTGTTGTGCACATTAGAGATGTAATAGGCCGCAACCAGCCCTCACCCGCAGGTAGGTAACTGGAGAGCTTAATAATGGGGCTGTGTGCAGGTGGCTCAGATGGTAAAGAATCTGCTTGCAATGCAAGGGACCTGGGTTCAATCCCTGGGTTGGGAAGATCCCCTGGAGAAGGAAAAAGCAACCCACTCCAATATTCTTGCCTAGAGAATTCTCATGGATAGAGGAGCCTGGCAGGCTACAGTCCATGGGGTTGCAAAGAGTCAGACACGACTGAGCGACTAACACTTAGAAAGATGAGGATCATGGCCCAGGCCTCGCAGCAGCCTCCGTGTTCCCTGAGGCCTGGCCTGGCAGGAGTCCGGGCAGCCTGGTGGGACCTGAGCCCAGAGAACCTGCCGTGGGGTAAGGGAATAGGCCAGCCTCACTGGCTCCTGCGCGCATCTCCGCTGTGTGCCCCCAGGCTGAGCCCAGCCTGGTCCTCTACGGAGAAGGGCGGACTGGTGAGAGGAGCCCCAGGGACAAATGTCCAGCACTGCAGTGTAGAGATGACTGTTAAGAAGAGCTGCGTCCAGATGCAGTCAGTTACCCTACTAGCACAGAGAACTATAGTCAATATCTTGTAATAACCTATAACAGAAAACACTTTTGAAAATAATATATGCATATCTGTATAATGCACGCACCTTGCAGTGGACCTGAAACATTGTAAGTCAACTCTACTTCAATCATATATATGTAAAAAGTAATTAATTTAAAAAAAGTTACCCTAAAACACTGGGCCTCATGCTGGGTTGGGTTTGTGTTCTCCAGCCATTCACTGAGGCCACAGTCCTGAGGGCAGTGCCGTCTGCAGCTGGTGCATGGTCTTCTGGCCAGAAAAGCCCTAGGTCACGTGTCCCTTTTCCGGGTCAGGCTTTTGCAGAGTCCGAGCTGATGGAAAGCACCTGTGCCTGCAAATAGCTGAAAAATGAAAACCCCTGCACTTCTTACCCCAACAACGTAAAATACTAAAAGGAATTTTGCTTTTACAAAATCCAGTAAACCACCCTCCATTGTACCTGCCAAGCAAAAGTGCACCTTCGTAAGCAGAGGGATGACACAACAGGTTAGGGACACTTGTTTTCATGTTCAGGGCACAGATGTAGGGACCAGTCTCATTTTCTGCCCACAGGAGTCAACAGTCCAAAAAGAGTTGAGGGAAAGCCACATTTATTGGCTATTTTCTAGCTGTGTAACCTCGGACATGTTTGTTAACCTCTCTATGCCTCTGTCCTTTTATCTGTAAAAGGGAATCAGATTTGCCTTCTAGGGTTTTATGAGGATTCAATGAGTTCACCTCTGGAAAGCATGTGAAGTCTGGGACATTGTAACATGGTCACGTCACCTCACTACCAGCTCTAATCACGTGTCGGCCCAGAGGTGGTGCAGTTTCCTACTGTTTCCCACCCCAGGAGACCACAGCCTAGGAAGCCTAGAAAGGCTTTCTCAACACCCAGAGCAGACCAGCCATTTAGTGCAGCCAAGGGTCTCCTGGCTTGGGTTCCCTGGGAAGAGATGTCCCCAGAAATTCTCTCTGAGCCCTGCCTCTTCTAGCCGGTGTGCCAGGCACCTGCTTCTGTTTATACCTGGTGTTAAAAAGTGGCTCTGAGTTGGGATTCAAAAGACAGAGAAACAGCTGAGTGACCTTAATTTCTGGACCTCAGGGTTCCTATCTGTAAGTTAGAGATAATAATTGTCCTCCTCACGTACTCACATGCAGGCTGGTTATAAAGATCACATGTGGAATAACTACCTTTTCCCAGATGTAACCATAGTGCCTCCGATTCCAAATTGCATTCTTGATTTAAAAATCTTTATTTGGCCTCACTGGGTCTTAGTTTTGGCATGCAGGATCTTTAGTTTTGGCATGCAGGATCTTTTTTGGCATGCAGGCTCTTAGTTGCGGCATGTGGGAGCTAGTTCTCTGACCAAGCATCGAATCTGGGCCCTGCATTAGTGTTTGAGTCTTAGCCGCTGGACCACCAGGGAAGTCCCCAAACTGCATTCTAATGCTCAACTGGGCATAAAATGGATTAAAATAAACCAACCTCGATGGGTGCGAAAGGGCCTTAGAGTTGCTCCTTTGCCACGTGGAGTCGTGGGCTATTCCCACTGCCAGGCTACTGCAGGGAGGGGCCACTAGTCCAAGAGAACCCTTGCTGGGGATGGGGGAGAAGGAAGGTGTCACATCTCAGCGGGTTCCCAGGTTCCAGGAGGAAGCAGGGATTCTACCCCATCCAGCCCAGCGTTGGTCTGGGGGTGGGGTACGAAGGAGGGTTCCCGGAAGAAGCGACACTGGCACTGGGGCCCCATAGCGCTCAGAGGGAGGGGTGAGGTGCGTGGATGTGAAGCTACCAGTGCCTTTACAGCAAAGCTTGTAGTTGCAGCTGCATGTAGGGGAAAGTGCCAGGGGAGGAAAGGGGCCCTGGGAACAGAGCACCCTTCAGTGGGGGAGATAAAAATAGAATAGAGCTCTCCTCACCCCCACCCCTGCCGAGGAATGCACATGAAAAGCCACCCTCAAAGCAACTACGAAAATGACCAAATGACTTGATGACATGAGACACCCTGCGTAGCAGGTGCACAACGAATCTGCATCCCTTACACACCCCCTTTACACATGTATGTGCATAGACACAGCTGCTTTCGGCCTCCCCACCAGACTTTCTGCAGGTGTCAAGCACCCACTGTGTGCTGGGCACTGCGCAATTTCAAGGGACCAGGCACAAGAGCTGGCCTCAGCCTCTGGGAACCCCAAGGCTGCTGGCTAAGACTGCCCTGAGCCCAGGAGGATGAGATGGTTGGATGGCATCACCGACTCAATGCACATGAGTCTGAGTAAACTCCGGAAGTCGGTGATGGACAGGAAGGCCTGCCGTGCTGCTGTCTATGGGGTCGCAAAGAGTCGGACACAACTGAGCAACTGAACTGAACTGAGGCCAGGAGAGAATTGGAACCCTGACCAGGGTGCTGGAGACACACTCCAGACCCGGGGGGGCTGGTGGATGGGCCTTCAGGCTGAAGGAAGAACAGACACACCACAAGGGGGAGGGAGCTTCAAGGTGGCGGTGGAGAGCAGGTAGGGAGGAGGCAGGGTCCTGGGCAGTGTTTTCTTGTTATACATCTACTTGATCTATTCCTTTGATACCTCCTGGAGAGGCATACCTGGGCTGCCCACCCTGCAAGTATCCCCATAACCGGCACTTGGTAACCCCAGCGTGGGGCCCCTGTCATGGACTGGTGGGGTGGGGGCAGTGCAGACCTTGCCCCCGGCAGCAGCACAGGTGGGCTGGAAGAGTCCATAAGACAGTCCTGCCCTCTGGATTCCAGGGGAACATTCTAACCCATCAGAGTCCTCATGGGCTGAAGGCTCCCCCAGAGGCGGCTCCCGGGACTAACTCCAGACACAGGGCCTGGTGCTGCCCATCACTCCTTTCCTCCTGCTCTCTGGTCACCCTTCTCCTCCAGCTTTTGAGGGCAAGGAGCCAGTTCCCCCGACTCCAGAGTTCTCTGCAGGATGGCCCTGGGGGCTCCGATAGGAGTGGACAAGAGGAGGATGGTAAGAACCCTCCTCAGTGGTCCGCCCCTTGCAGTGTCTCAAGCAAGGCCACTCCTTCACACTGCCCAGAAGAATCAACTCCTTCGTGATGACGGCATTTCTGTCTCCTCCTCTAGCCACATATTTGCATGAAGAGTTGGGAGCCTGGATGCGGGGGAGGGACAGCTCTGAACGTTGAGCCCTGGAGGTTGGGGGCAATCTGAAATTTGCCTCTGACTGAGAACGAGGGCCATGTATTAGAGCCCGCCACTGTGCTGGGCCCTTTGCATACAGCATCTAACCCTCACCACAGCTTATGGTAGGCATTCTAGACCCACCTGACAGATGAGAAAACTGAGATACAGCAAGTTTGATTTAGTTGTCCAGAGTCACACAGCCACCTGAGGGGAGTGGCCTCTGGTTCTGTTGGCACTGTCCTTTTTTAACGAGGGCCCCTTGGCAGGCTCCCAGGGCCTGTGTAGACTGTGGGTGAACGACTGAGGCGGGACTGGGATCTGCCACCCCAGGAGCTGTGTGTGGAAGGCTGATTTGGGGAGCGTGGCAGCTCTGCCACAGTTGGGCTGGGGCTATGGGTGCCCCACCCGCCAGCGGGGCGCGACAGAAGGGGTTTGCACAGGCCATCTCACTCCCGTGGTCACCAGGACTAACCTGAAGTTAGTGGGGGTCCCCAAGCCTGAGCTTCCAGCGTGGGTGAAGGCTGCTTCCCAGTTGATGCACTTGGAAAAGCCCCTGCCTCTACCATGACCACAGAGTGCTGTGTAATTTCCTCTGTGGGTCAGTCTGCCACCAGGAGTTATGACAGGGCCGTGAGTCAGGCTCAGCTTGTCACTGACAAGCCACCAGCTGCCTGGCTTCCAGCCGGCTCAGCGAATATAAGTGGCTGGGCTGCCTTCTCCCACCTCTGCCCCATCCTGCAAGGATGGTCAGGTAGACATCCACTGGGGTCACACCAGACCCAGGGCATGTCAAGAGCTGGAAGCAGTTCTGGGCTGTGGCTGGCATGATTGTGACTGAGGCAGACCATCACCAGGTCGGCCATGAGCTTCCAGGGTCAGGAATCGAGGTGCCCCCAGCCAGCTATTTGAACTGATTGCCCCACTCAACTTCCTTGTAAGAATATTCTTCACCTTCCCCTCAAATTCAGAAGTCCCACAGAGGAATTTGGGCTTCCCAGGTGGCACTAGTGGTAAAGAACCTGTCTGCCAATGCAGGAGACATAAGAGATGTAGGTTCGATCCCTGGGTCAGAAAGATCCCCTGGAGAAGGGCATGGCCACCCACTCCAACATTCTTCCCTGGAGAATTCCATGGACAGAGGAGCCTGGCAGCCTACAGTCCATGGGGTCGTGAAGAGTCGGACAAGACTGAAGCAACTTGGCACACACAGAGGCATTTACTCCTCTCAGAAAAAGGCACTTAACCTAGGTAGGTTAAAAAAAGAATTAGTGGTTACTTCAGCTGCCTTCAAGGAATTCACCATGTACAGAGAAGGCCTTGAAACTCAACAACTGGCTTTTAGAAAACCAGAAGGCTCATCTTTGGATCCCTTGTTCTGTGTTGACAGTGGGTCCCCCTTTGGGGTGGGGAGGCACAGGCTGGGGTGCCAGTCATACTTCTGGGCAATTTGACGCCACGTGCTCTGTGTCACCAAGACTGTGATTCAGCCGCACGCTTGCCAAGGCTCGTTCATGTTCACAGAGGGGCGAAACTGCTCTGTAGGCACTTTTCAAAGCAAGGGCTCTCCACCTCCTGGAGGAAAAACCAGGATACACCAGAGATAGGCCTTTCCAGCCACCCAGGGGAGGGGCTGTCAGAGCCAAGACCGGGCGGTGTTCAGCTCTGTGTCTGTTAGATGACTAAAGGAATAACAGAAAAACCATGAAGCAAAGCTGGTATAAACCCTAAAGCCTTTCCCATGTAGGTGCTCCCTGCTCTCTTGCTTCTGAGCACAAAGGAGTGATGCTTGTGGGGTCCTCATGAAGAAGCCTGGACCTCCACAGAGGTCGGCTGGGGACAAAGAGGCCTGGGCACCCCAGGGGCTTACCCTCCCTCTGCCTCTCTGCACAAGGTAGGGGATGGCCTGGTACCCTTTGAGGGAATGAGATCACTCTGTATCTGGGCTATGGCTGGAATTATCAAATTTGTGTTGGCTGAGATCCTCAAAAGAGTTTTTGGGTTTTTGTGGTTTTTTTCTTTTCACTGTGCTCCGTACAAAGAACAAAAGCCAGCCTGCTGACAGGTGCTAAGGGTCCAGGCTAGATGAGCAAGGTCCAGCTGCCCCGACAGAGCGGGCAGGCAGCTCCCCACACTGCGGGCTCCACAGTGCCATGGCATCCTCTCCACCTTCAGCTGGGTCTATGGGTTGGACAGCAGCTGCCAACACAGTTCTCCACACCTGCAGAGAGAGGGCACAGGCATCTTGGCTTGGGCTGGCTTTTTTTTTTTTTCTCTTTTCTTTTTTTTTGCCTTCTCTTTACTTAATCTGTGTGTCAACCTGGCTGGTGGAGACCAGAAGCCAGAGAGGGTGTGGCTCTGAACAGAGGCACCCAGTGGGGGTGAGGGCTCAGCAGGGACCCCTGGGTGAGGAGCGGCTCCCAGACCAGCCCACAAGGCAGGCAGATCCTGCTTGTCTCCCTGATACTTGGTTCCCCAGGATCCCTCTGGGAGATACCTATAGGGCAGGAGGAAACAGAGGCAGGGGGAGATACCAACATCGACAGTGTATGAGACTGACTATATTCATGGCTAAAACACCAGAGTCTGTTGGATCAGAAATACAGAAGGTGTTGGAGCCCAGCTGGATAATTCAAGTTTGCTCCTGTGCTGGGGGCCAGGGCGTCCCCATGGTGGGATTTTTTACTTGCTGGGACCTTCCACAGAAGTGTGTTTTGACCATTCTCTGAACCATAAACAAAAACTCTCATGGTAAACAGCTTTTAAAGACAGTTCTCTCTAAAAGGAAATTGGGACTTTATTTTCCCACAAGAAGTTCAAGGAATTGTGATTACTCAGAACTCTCTCTCAACATTCTTGTGAACATTTGAGAAATTCCCAGCGCCTCCTGTTGCCCCAAGAGCGGGAAGCCAGGGACGCACCAACTCACACACAGCTACGCAAGTGCTTTTGGGCTCATAGCAACTGCATAAATCATTGCCCAACTGCAACTGTGTGTGTGTTTACTTCGATAATGAGAGGAAATGCAAATAAAGAAGTAATGACTTCAGGTAAAATTATGCCTAGAAAATGACTTTCTATTCTCTAGCTCCCCTGTCCCCTTAAAAGTCCTCCTCTCAGGATCTCTGCTCCCGGAACTTAGCTCCCGGAGCGGTTTTCCAGGATTGCTAAGGGACATGTGACAATCTCTGTCGTTAACTCCATGAGATCTCTACTTGGGGGCTCAAAGTTTCCCTCAGGCTCAGAGATGGATGCAGGGACTCTCCAGGCTAGAAGAGCCTCTGGCCAGCAGCCAACTTCCAATGCAAAGTGCAACTCCAGTCACGAAAAAGACCTGGGAAGTCTTGCCAAGTGCTGAAGACTCTGCCAGAAAAGAAAGGGCCTGCATAAGCCTGCCCCCATCTTCTCATGGAGAGAGCCAGCTCAACTTGTTCACCTACAACCAGGGAGGATGAACATGTGGGGGCTCGATGTGTCCAGGGGAGTCTGATAAGGAGGCTGCCAGGAGCCTAAAGAGAATATCTGCTCACATGTCGGCTGCAGCAAGCAGGAGGGAACAGCCCCTGGACAGCAGAGAATTCAAAAAAATAAGGCTTTCCAGGATTTTCTGCCTAGGTGAGCATTGTAGGCAGATAGGCATATGCCTCAATTTCTTAAAAATGGTATGTTTTAAAAAAGAAATATAGATGGAAGGAAGGAAAGAAGGGAGAGAAGAAGGGGAATGAAGGAGTGAAAAGAACGAAGGGGGAAGGGATGGAAGAAGGAAAGAAAAGGAGACAGATAAAAGTTCTAGATCTGTGCAGTTTGATACAGTAGCTTCTGCTCACATGTGACTGTTGAGTACTTGACATATGGCTGATCCAAACTGAGATATGCTGTAAGCTGGATTTCAAAGGCTTAGTATGAAAAAAGAATGTTAAAACAAATTTTTTTGATCAAGTAAATACTGAAATGATATCTTGGAGATTTTGGATAAAGCAAAATATATTAATTATTTTAATAATATATTATTAAAATTAATGTCACTTATTTTCCACTCTTTTTAATGTGCCTCCTAGAACCTTTACATCCGTCGCCTGAGCTCCGCGTATACTTGCTGAGGGGCGGGACCCTTCCGGTGCGCAGCGCAGTAGTGGAAAGGAGGCGGGGCCACAGTCCCACGGCTAGTTCCCACCAAACTGTTCAGGTCTTTAGCCCCGCCCCTTTCCCCAGACAGAGAGTAACTGGCCGGGGCTTGTGGTGCCTGATTTCCTACATTCTCCACGTGAGATCCGAGCATCTCCCTGGAAAATCCTTTCTGTTTTAAGCTGCTAGTTTCTGACCTGCTTGACCTTTTAAAATCCTCAGCTTCATCTGAAGGCGCGCAGGGGCTTTCTTGCACTCTTGTTTGAGAAAGCCGGTAGGTGGCTGTGTGATAGTAACGGAAACTTTGAATAGGATGTGTGAGTCGTGGGAGGGTTTGGTTAGGCTTCAGTGGGGCTGAGGCACTGGCAGACGCTGTTCAAGTTTGAATCTAGGTTCAGCAGTAAATATTTAGGAGAGTTTTTAAAGTGATACTAGAGAACATCATAGCAACATTAAGGAAACATTTCTTCCAAAAGTATACCAGTTGAGCGACCTGTCTATGCCTGAGAGTTCATTGGGTGAGGAATTCGGCAGGCTGTGTTGGACCCTGGAGGCGGGAGGAAAGGCTGGGTGTGTGATGCAAATGGAAGGGATCCAGGTGCCAACAGCCCAACTGCTCAGCTTCCCAGACCTCCAGCCCATGTGTATACTTCTTTCTCGAAAGTGCTCATAAGCATTTTCCATGCTACTTCTCATATACGTTTAGTACTCAAGATTCCACCAAGTGACTATCACTTTGTAAACTTCAGTGGAACATTTAAATAGTTTCAATCTTTGTTCATTTGAATAAAATAGCAGCAAAATGCAATTTGGTTTCCCTGCTGTCGTTTCTGTGGGATTTATTTTCCTTGTGATTAATTTTCAGGAAAGAAAGAAACTACCGTGTTCAAGGGTATGAATGTTTTTCTACTCCTTCACAGATATTGCCAAGGGTGGTGTCCAAAAGGCATGTATGAACTTATATTGCTCACCGTGATGGATGTCTGTGCTGAAGTTTCTTGCAGCTTTGCCAGGATTGAAGTGTTACAGCATATATACTTATATTTTTTACAGCTTTTAAATTTGTAAATGTATATATAAATGTGTATATATATTTGCAAATTTAAATGCTGTAAAAATGGAAACTATTTTTGAAGCTCTTATAAGCAAAATATTTATAGACAAGTAACACAAAAAATACATATTATGTGTGTGTGTGTGTGTGTGTGTGTGTGTGTATGTATATTTCCTGCCTGAAAATGCCAAGATATTGACTTGAGCATTTCTGGACTTTACATGCATTTCTATTTTTAAATTGTTCTGCACAGGGGCTTCCCTGGTGGTTCAGTGGTAAAGAATCTCCTGCCGATGCAACAGACATGGGTTCAATCCCTAATCCAGGAAGATCTCACATGTGGCGCAACTAAGCCCGTGCGCCACATTTACTGAGCCTGTGCTCTAGAGCCTGAGCTACAGCTACTGAGCCCCCATGCTGCAACTCCTGAACCCTAGAGTCCTACTGAGCTCACGCACCCTGGAGCCTGTGGTCCACAACAAAAGAAGCCACCAAGATGAGAAGCCTGTTCACCGCAACTAGAGAGTAGCCCCTGCTGGAGGCAACCAGAGAAAAGCCCACACAGCAACAAAGACTCAGCAAAGCCAAAAANAGTCCTCCTGAGCTCACGCACCCTGGAGCCTGTGGTCCACAACAAAAGAAGCCACCAAGATGAGAAGCCTGTGTACCGCAACTAGAGAGTAGCCCCTGCTGGAGGCAACCAGAGAAAAGCCCACACAGCAACAAAGACTCAGCAAAGCCAAAAATAAAATGATTCGTAGACATTGCTCTGCACAGAAGATATGTCTCTCATCCATTTATGAATATATTCAATCATTTATTTATATCAATATGGACTTGTTTTAGACTTTTGGGTGTGGTCAATACTACTTTATTTCTTGTACTGCTCAAAATTTTCTGCTTAGCCACTGGAAAGTCTTTCAGTTGACTCCTGTGCCCCTTTGCCATTTCTCTATCCATGTGTTTGTTTTGTGAGCACTTCCTTTCTCTCTGGCACTACAGGATGCTTCAGTTTCATCTTGGATATTTCCCACCTCAGTCCTGGAATCAGACCATTCTCCAGGGAGCCCTGGTTCTGGTTATGGGAGACTGATTCTAGAAACCAAGATTCAGGTACTTGGTGTTGCTCATTGCTACTAGAGTGTCGTTTCCCAGGTAACAGAGCAAAGATAAAAATGTGTTTACTAGTCAATAGATAGACATCCATAACTATTTCTATATGTAACCATCTGTGTCTGTATTAAGATAAACATGAATTCTTACTTTGCCTTACTCTACTCCAGTACAACATGTATCATTCTAGTCTTGCTTATCTTTCCACTCTGATTCTGATGCATTTTAAAGACCTCATCCCAGGGAGGGCTGATCACCCCTTTTGAAGAATTTCTTTTCTAGAAGCACGTTATCTGTGAAGGGGGGAAGAAAAGTCATGCCTAATTTCTGTCAACAGAGAGGGGGAAATATCATCTATTGGCAAAAAGTTTTAAATGTCCTTAAAGTTATCAGTTGAATCTGTTGCTGATGGAAACACAGCAGTCTGCATAAGTCTCCAAAGCACATGGTCTACACAGGTGATTCCAGGTCCAAGGCCTGGCCGACTTTGCTCCCAGCATCTCCCTTTTAGCACAGAGTACTATTGGCTCCCGACCAGAACCCACAGGAGGATCCCAAACACAGTGTCCATCTTCCAAAGTCACTGCTTCTCAGTGTCCCCCTCAAAGAGGTCATGTCTCAGACCAGAGGGGCTCCCCACCTTGGCTCACTGAGATTGGTCACCTCAAACTGCAGCTTACCAGCATGATGTACCACAGAAAGACTGTCCACGTCAGCCCAACGGTGCTCAGGGAGCACCTTCTGTGCCTTCTTGGCCTGGCTCCTCACCCTCCAGGAGTTGTGACTCTCCCTTTGACACAGACATATGCAGCAAGTTTCTCCCTCCCTTCTCAAGCCCTTCATGGGATACGTTTGGCCATATTGGTGTGGGATTCTCCATCCAAGCAGGCACAGACTCCTTGTGAAACAAAGTTTATGTTTAATTACACAAGCAGTGATAATCAAAACATTTTCCATGGGTCAGCTCTGTTCAGAGCATTTTGCTTCTATGAGTTTAATCATCATAACAAGCCATTATTAGCCCTATCTTTTTAGAAAAAAAAAAAAAAGTAAGGCTCATTGAGATTTAGTTTTGTGCCTCTTACACAGCTGCTGCTGCTAAGTCGCTTCTAATAACTAATCAAACCAGGATCTACACTAACCATGGCCATACATACTGCAGCTAAGTGATACACTGATGCAGGCTCATTGCCTAAACATAAGTAAGTAAAAATCCCCAAGCACAGAAATGTATAGTCTCTCTTTGTCACACCCTTCCAATGCTTCTCTTCCTCTTCCAGTTCTTTTCCTCAGAGGTAACATCCTTCTAGAACTGTTTCTTTTCTTTTTGTCCATTTGGCTTGTGGGACCTTAGTTCCTCAACTAAGGATGGAACCCGTGGCCCCTGCAGAGGAAGCATGGAGTCTTAACCAATGGACCACCAGGGAATCCCCTAGACCTATTTCTATGTATGATATAGTCTTTTTGGATTTGGGAGGGTCTTTAAATACAAGTATTACACTATATATGCCATGCTTTCGACTTGTTCATTTCATTTGTCAATATGCCTTAGAGGTCCTGTCCTGCCAACATATGTAAATCTACCTCAGCCCTTCAAGCATTTTAAGGATTCCATGGTGTGAATGTCCCATAAATTATTTATCTGGTCTCTGATTGATAGCCATTTGGATTGTTTCTAATATTTTGCTTGAAAAACCACAGTGTGTTGAACATTCTCGAATATGCCTTTGTCAGAATGGCAGAGGGCAGATTCCGAGGAGTGGAATTTCTAGCTCAGGATGAAGTGTTAGTGACTCACTCTTTGTGACCCCATGGACTATAGCTTCCTAGGCTCCTCTATCCATGGAGTTCTCCAGGCAAGAAAACTGGAGTGGGTTGCCATTCCCTTCTGCAAGGGATCTTTCTGACCTAAGGATCGAACCTGGGTCTCCTACATTGGCAGGCAGATTCTTTACAGTCTGAGCTACCAGGGAAGCCAACTTAAGGTAGTGTAGTAATATCAAGCTCCGGGTGAATCCACATTTAACTTGTTGCTACTGCCTAACTGTGCTTCAAAACGATTGGGGTGATTTTTCACTTCCCTCAATGGTGTTTGAAATCACCTGTCTCTCCACATCCCCACCAACACTGAATAGCAGCGATCCTGAACATTGTTTACTAATCTGATGGGTAGAAAATGAGATCTTCCTGTTTGAATTGGAATTAACTCTGCTTGAATTTATGTTTCTAGTTCCCTCATTGCTCATCTATTACTAGGCTTTGGATTTCTTCTCTTATCCTGTGCAAGCGTTAGCACCCTCCCCAGTAATAATCTAAAATGACTGTTTAAAGCTCTTTGCTGATCTCACCTTTGAGCTTATGTACATTCGGCTAAGAATGCTTATCAGTTCTTCCCAGCCCTTCCTGGAGCCCCTTTGGGGCTCCTTTCTCAAGGATAAACTGTTCTGGGACATGTCAGCAAAGCTTGCTTTTGGAAGGTTGTGGACTTTTGCCACAGTTGTGACTCAGCCCCTGTCCCTGCAGTTTGCGGCTATCCACGTGGAAAACGCTAATTCCCTACGCAAGAACCCGCCACCCACTCGGCCCTCAGCCAACAGAAGTACATGCTCGGCCTTCCTCCCACTGCTCCTTTGCTCCTGCCTGCCCCTTTACCTCAAAATGCTGGTATAAAGAGAAGACACCCACAGAAGCTGAACCATTCAAACACTACAAAATTATCTCATGAGAACACATGGATATTTGCTTAACCTCTGCAACCTCTTTAGGAACGTTCATGCATAAGCACGCATATATTTACATAATCTTTTTTTAATGCAAATAGAAGGAAACTATACATTGTATTCTGTACCTGGCTTTTTTTTTTTTAAGTATTTATTTATTTGACTGCATCATGTCTTAGTTGGGCACTTGGGCTCTAGAGTTCGCAGGCTTAGTAAGGGTGAGCTGGCTTAGTTGCCCCTCAGCATGTGGAATCATTGTTCCTCAACCAAGGGTCAAACCCACGTCCCCTGCATTGGAGGGTAGATTCTTTTAACCACTGGACCACCAGGCAAGTCCCTGGTTTTTGTTTTTGTTTTTTTAAGTAACAACATATCTCCAAGTTCTTTCCGTGTCAGTATACACAGACCTTTTTCTTTTTGAATCGTCTTAGTATTTCATTGGTGTCACTATTTATTTATTTATCTAGTCTCCTATTAATAGACATTTGGGTCCTTTCCACTTTTTTACCACTACACACAAGGCTACTACTGTGAACGTTCTCGAACAAACATCTTTGTGGACATGTGAAGATGTACCTGCAAGGTCAATTCCTAGAACTGGAACTACAGAGTCAAACAAAAAAAATGTGTACTTTAATTTTGATAGATTTGCTGTGCCAATTTACCCAACCATCTAGAATCATGGAGAGGTATTTCCCAGATGGTCCAGTGGTTAAGACTTTGCCTTCCAATGTAGAGAGTGTGGGTTCGATGCCTGGTTGGGGAGTTAAGATCTCACGTGCCTTGCCAAAAACATAAAACAGAAGCAATATTGTGACAAATTCAATAAAGACTATAAAATGGTGCACATCAAAAAAAAAGAGAGAGAGTCATAAAGAGAGTGTTGCCTGTCTGCTCTCTCATAGGGCTTCGTTAAACTTACAAACCTTCTCTCATCTCGTAGGTGAAAAATGGTATCTCATTCTAATCTTACTTTGCATTTTTCCAGTTATGGCTTAGGAATATGTTTCAAGCATTAAGAAGTCACTTTTTATTTTTCTGTAAACTGCTTATTTATATCCTTTATGAACTATCCTATTTGTTAATAGGACTTCCTCATATATGAAAGAAATTAGTATTTTCATTATATATGGTATAAAAATATCCTCCAGTTTACTATTTATCCATTATTCGTATGCTTTTTATTAAATATTTGTTGTTGTTTAGACACTAAGCTATGTCCAAATCTTTTATGACCCCACGGACTATAGCCCGCCAGGGTCTGCTGTCCATGGGATTTCCCAGGTGAGAATACTGAAGTGGGTTGCCATTTCTACTCCAGGGATATTTGAGACCCAGGGATTGAACCTGCATCTCTTGTGTCTCCTGCATTGGCAGGCAGATTCTTTACCACTGAGGCACCTGGGAACATTTGCTATCTTATAAAAGGTTAGATTTTCAATATGCACATTTGGGTGGACAAGGATTGATTTCTGTACCTCATCCTCATTTTTGCATTTCAGGCCCCACTTCCTTGAGGTGGCAGACACTTGATCTTGGCAATCCAGAGATTGGCTGCTTCCCTCATCCCCTCAGGGTTCCTGGGGGATCCTGAGTCCAGGTGGGCTTACTCAGGATGTGGGAGGGGGCCTGAGCTCATTTGATCCCCCAGGCCCACTGTCCATCTGGCATCCAGAGGGATTCCCTGCCCTTACTTCTTGTCCACAAGACCCTTCCGAGGCTGTGCTCTCCTCCCCAGTCCTGCAGTATAGGTGGAGTGCACAGGACTCCTCTGCTGCCCACAGGGCTGCAGGGGCCCAACTGCCTGACACCCCACTTGGCCTTTCCTAACCTGGACCTTTGCCACCTCCTCTTGGCTCATCCCAGAAAATTGGGTCAGGACTCCTTTCTCAGGGCCCCACCAACATTTATGTACATCTCACAGACCCCCGACTCTGCTCCCAAGCCCAGGATGCTGACAAGCCTTGCTATTCCTCCTCAAACAGTTCCCCAAATTTATTCCTGTGTCTGCCATTCCTCTGAGGAGCTGGAATTCTGGACCACAGAGATCAGGAAGACTTTTTATACTTTTTTTTCCTTTTTCCTACTGTCACTTCCCTTCCCTGAAGCAGTGCACACAGAGAATGGCCAGAAATGTGTGACAGTGTGTGTGTGAGAGTGTGTGTGCATGTGTGTGGCTCCCAGAGAGAGGAGAGGTCAAAGCTTAGCAGGAACTGCCATGAGGAAAGAAAGCAAACGGGTATTAAACCCTGCCTCTCCTGACAAGTGTTGCCACACCTGCTGGCTGCCCCAGGCCTGGACTCCCTCAAGCCCCCAGCTGACACCATCTGGGGCTTCTTTGGTCTGTATGCCTGCAATGTCCCCTTCCCTAGAAGCCCTTTGTGGGTGGCGGGGGGGTGGCTCCTCGGTGGCATCCAGCCCCATGGGCCTTGCACGTCTGGGCGCTCGGACAGGTGCACGGCGCTGAATCACCTACTGGTAGTAACATGCCAGGCTTTTTTCGTCCTGGGAGCTCTCCAAGAAGGCCAGGATGGGTGGGGTCCCAGTGAGGGGGCTACCTAGGGTGCCCCCCCAAACGAACTCCCTGGCTTCTCCTCAAGGCTTTCCTCAGCGGAGCTCCAAGGAACCAGGAAAAAAGCTTTTCTCCAGAGAACTCTGTCTGCAGATAGGCCCTCCTCGCTCATTTGTCTCCCCAGCCTGCCTCCCTGCTTTGTTGGGGTTTCATCAGGCCAGTGAGCTGGACAGTGTAAAATAACCTCAGACCTGGGCTGCTCAGGATGGGGAGCCGCAGGGGCCGAGCCACAGGGAAGGTACCAGACAGGAAGCTTCATTTGAGCACAGCTGAAACCGTTCCTCACAGGGTTTTCACCCGTCGCTACCGCAGCCTTGGTGCCGCCATCTTTACTTTGCCTCCAGCCAAACCAAAGCTCCACCTCTAAGCCTTCTGGTCACAAGGGACAAGGTGTCACATTTCCCGAAACTGGTGATTGCTGTAAAATCCAGCCATGTGCACACAAGAGGCTCCTCCCCACCCAGCAGCCCCTCTCCTTGCCCCTCTTTCACTTTTCTGGACAGCACCAATTCTCAGGATCGTGCAAACGCATCCTCAGCTGTCTCCAGGCCTCCAGCCATTTCTAATTGTCCCCTCCAGCATCCTCCATGAGCTCAGCCCCAACGTGGTCTAATTTTCCTGGTCTATTACCCACTTCAGTGCCCACTACCTCCAAGGCCTTGAGGCCTATAGATCTTTCTTTAAGAAAAAAAAAAAAATCCCCGGGACTAGTCGCCGAGCCTCGTGAGGCTTTCTGTGGCCGCCTCTTGCCCCGATCTGGGTCCCTCCACCCCTGCCATCGAATGCCGGGCAAAGGAGGTAGAGCGGTGGCTAGTCTCCCCACTCCTACTCCTTACCAGTCGGTTCAGGCCCTCCCTTTTAGTTCTGTGGAGAGTCGACTGAGCCCCGCGCCAAAGTGGAAGGAGCGAGCAGGGCGCGCAGCCGCCGAGGAACACATTGGCAGGGCCGCCCCAGGCCTCGCCACGAGGACCTATCCTTGGATGGACGGTGCAGGGAGGACCCGTCTCGCTCTGGGGGTGCCGTCAGGCCCAGCCGCTAAGCGACAGATGGCCGGGGTGCCCGTCTCTCTCCTCACTCTTGGCGCTGATGCCGAGCTTGGCCGAGACAAGGTCCTCCAGGGGCTGGAGGATGCTGCCGCCACCCTCCTGTCGGGCTTGGCAGAGGGCCAGTCCCAGCGCCTGCTGCCCTCTCCAACCTTGGCGGATACCAAGGAGTTCTACCATTAGGGGGTCCTCCGGAGTCTGCCTGGGAAGAGGATTTTGCGTGGGGGGGTGGGGTGGGGGAAGCAGTGCATAGCACAGTTTGGTCAGCCAGCCCACCCTTCTCTCCACCCTTTAACTTTGCACTGTTTCAGCCAGCTCAGATCATTGGATTTCTGAAATTCTGAAATGTTGGGTGAAGGACAGCTGGTAGACCCAGCTGCCCAGAGGGGTGTTTTCACTTTTAAAAGAGTTGTTGCTGCTGCTGCTTTCTTTCTTTCTTTCTTTCTTTTTTTCTTTTAATATTTAAAAAGCTTCTTAAACAGCTTGGAAGATGATAATGGGAACAGCTCTTGAGCTCAGCTGGGTGGTAGGTGTCTTCACCTCCATTCTCCACTATATTTGCTGCAGCAGGGGACCCTCAGAATTTTGTCCCTCTCTTTACTCCAGGGATTGCCTGGCCTTTCCAAAAACAAACAAACAAACAAACAAACAAAAAAAAAACACAAAAACGAAACCACTCCTGTGGATACTAATCTTAAAATAAGTGCTCTTTGTCCTTCTCACAGAGACCCTACATAGCATCCCCAGCGGTTCCTCTCTACTGGCTGTGTCCCAGGGGTACAGTCCTGGGGAACAGACTCCTTTCATTCAGCCTTCCCTGTGGGCTACTTCTGCCCTCCGTGGCTGCTGTGGATGAACTTAATTCTGGGTCACTTATCCTGTCTGCAGAAAAGACCCCATTCAGCTCAGAAGGGCCCTCCTTTCCATTGAGAGAACGTGTGTGTGTTCAGGTCCGCTGTCATGATTTTCCCCAAATTTACCTAGGTAACAGGTCCTGGACCCCCAGAGTGGACCCCTAGGATCTTAGCTCTGCCCTGAAACCATCTCTGACCAGTCTGACAGCACATTCAGTTATTGTTACTTGGGAGGCAGCCCAAGACTTTGCAGTTGGGTGTGTGTGTGTGTGTGTTGTGTTGTGTTCCCAGCCCAGACAGGTTTATACTTTAAGTCCCTTTGTCACTGGAGCCAGTGTTCTTAGCTATGGGTCTCTGGGCTGTCAGATCATGGTCACAGGTCACCATCTTGAAGGGATAAGCAAAACTGGGTATGTGTACATTTTTCTGGGCTTTTCTTCTGGTGCTCAAAAGAGTCTGAGACCTCAAATAAGTTAAGATCCACTACCCTCAAGAGACTCCCCCGAATGATTAAACTTGTGATTTATTGCCACCCAGTCCACTCCCTGGCTTTGTGAGCCTTCTTACCCTGTCTTGGTAAATATGCAGAGGCCAGATTGTTTCCTGTCTTTTTACTCTATCCTATAAATTCTCTGTCTTGGCCTTGAGAGGGCCTGCCCCATCTATGCCAAAGTGCTCTGGTGGCCAGTCTGTGTTTTGGTGAGCTGGCAAAGCTTTTCTATCCTGTGCCATTCCCCTGTTATCTGCTCTCCCATCCTTCTGAGCCCCAGACAGAGATGAGTTCTTGAATTTGAGATCTGAACTAAGGCTCAAGGAAATATTGATTTTTTTTTTTTTTCGGCTGCAGAAGGTCCCTTTTCTCATCCAGGTTCTTTCCAAAGTTGGGTCTTTGTATCGGGTGGGGGGCGGTCGTTGTTCTGGGAGTGTCTCTGCTGGAGAGGCTTAGCCGGGGTTGGTGGGGCAGGGGGGAGCCTTCCTTTCTCTTGGAATTTGTGATTAGCTTCTGAGCGACTGAACTGAACTGAACTGATGTGTCCTAACCACTAAGGGTGGTCAGCGGCTGGTCTCTCCTTTATCTGCTTGATCTGCCCTGGGTTGCACTCTGTTTGGGAGAGGGTAGGGGCACATGTACCCATCTGATTTCAGGACCAGTTTTTCTGGTCTGAGTCGAGAAGGTTGGGAAACGGAGCTGGAGTGGGTGGGGGATGGAGGGGTATGGGCCAGTGGGGCTGGTTGAGGCGTCTCCTTTGGAAACTCATATTGAGAAGGAGCCGGAAGTCATCCCAGGGGAAGGTGAGAAACGGGAACGTTTCCTTTGAGCCCCTCACCAGCTACCCGCCTTTGGGCCAGACACCAGACTGAATGCACCCTTTGTGCCTTGCTGGAGGATAGCTGGGAGGCTCAGCCAGCCAGTCAAGCCAGGATTAGAACCTGAAGCCCAGCCTGGCGAATTGGAAAGGAGGTGCAGAGTGGGCCCAGAAACTCTGGCCTTCCCTGAGCTGGAAATGGAGAGACCAACCTTCCTGAATATGTAAAGCAGCCAGCCCTTCAGCTCCACCCTCCTTTATTTACACTTGGCTTTGCTCTCCCAGTAAATTCAACAACCTCAATTCTGGATCTTTGTTGGAGAGGCAGGAGTGACTTCCTGATCTGGCCAAGCTCTTGTGGCATGAATGACTTAGTTTCCTTGCCCTTCCTGTCTCCCCACCCTTTATCTCCCCAAATTGCTCCAGGCACTACCCCAAGGGAGAAGGGGTGTGTCAGGACAAAGTGACAGGGAAGGAAGGTGAAGTTGTCATCACAGACCCTTCTGTGAGGTGAACGGGGGAAATGGCCTGGCTCCTGGACAAGTGGTCTTTTCTCTGGGGATTTTCTGGGGACCAGGAATGAGAGGGTTTGAGTTCAAGCCTTGGGACCCCTGCATATTAATCAGGCTTCTTGGGCAAGTTGCCTTAACCCCTCTGAGCTTTTATTCCTCATCTAAGAAATAGGGCTGTGGGAACGTCCCTGGCGGTCCAGTGGTTAAGAATCTGTGCTTCCACTGCGGAGGGCATGGGTTTGATCTCTGGTTGGGGAACTAAGGTCCTGCGTGCCACGTGGTGTGGCCAAAAATAAAAATAAGAAATAGAACTCTCAATCTCCATGCACCTCCCAGGGCTCACCTACATGTGACCCAGGATGGCTTCTGCCTCTCTTCCCCCAGTTCTGGGTCGGTTAGAAGTGACCGGTATGGGTGGTTCCCAGAGAGGACTCTGTTTTGCTCTAAATGAGCAGCTGGATGACTCAGCAGGGTGGGTGGGATGCACTGAAGATCACAGTTTCCTGCCCTGTGTCAGCTCTGAACTTGGTTGGGAGTCTGGTGTCCTGGGAGAAATGGGCTTTGACATAACTCTTCCTCTTCACTCCTGGGGGGCTTGGTCCTGCGTGAGGCTAAGTAGAATTGCTTACCCAGCCTTTGGGCTGGTGATGTGTGTGAGTGTGTAAAATGAGTGAGTCTGAGTGTGTTGAAGACCAGACATGGAGGAGAGGTAGGGCCAGTCTTACACTATTTAACTGTGTTCCCTGCAGGTCACAGAACTAGAGGGTGCATTTCAGAGTCTTTGTGCCTGTGGGACAGGCACTCAGGTTTGGGTCACATCCCTGCTATTCGTGGTCGCCCCATCCAGCTTTCTTTGCTCCCGGGTGAATGTTCGTGAATGTGCCCTTGGGTGAGCTAGTTTGCCTAGAGAGTAGAGGCCATGAGTCCCCGGGGACGTAAATGCCACCTTTGTTTTTCTCCAGCCTCTGTCCTCACCCATCATTTTCTAATCTGCACTCTCTGTGGTCAGTGCTGTTTGAGATCTCCCTTCCATCCTTCCTTCTGGGGCAGCCCTCTTCTCCCTCTGGAGAAGCACTGAGATCAGGTTTTATGGTCTGGGGGCAGCTGGGTGGGGGTCTGTCCTGCTGGAGAAGATAGCGCCTCCATCTCCCCGCCCCCTCTGACCAGCCCTTCTCTCCTCAACAGGTAGCGCAGGGCCTTCTGTAGCCATGTCGGCCAAGGCGATTTCTGAGCAGACAGGCAAAGAACTCCTCTACAAGTACATCTGCACCACCTCGGCCATCCAAAACCGCTTCAAGTATGCCCGGGTCACCCCTGACACAGACTGGGCCCGCCTGTTGCAGGACCACCCGTGGCTGCTCAGCCAGGTGAGCCCCCCACCCCGCCAGACCCCTCCTCCAGGCCCAGATGTCCCCTCAGAACATGTGATGGCAGATGGCCTGCCTGGGTGGGCAGGGTGCAGGGGGCTGAGCGCGTTTTGTGTTCAGCCCTGTGTGCTGCAGGCTGAGGTGCCGCGCCTGGACTGGAACTGGTCAACTGGAGTCCGGGTGGCAGTTTTCTGGTTATTAACCATGTGGCCTGGGGCAAGCCATTTTACCTCTCTTGAGTTTTAGATTCCCCGTCTGTCAAATGGGCAAACCACTCACCCTGTGAATTTAAGGACTAGTAACAATGCCCGGAAAGTCTTTGGTCTGCTGCCTGGCATTTGGTAAATGCTCAGTAAAAACACCTGCTCCATCACGAGTATGTCAGGGCCATGAGGAAATGCGATGCTGTACTTTGTGTAGAATCCACCCGGAGTAGGGAATCCTCTCTAGATCCATTTAGACGTCTCTGGCAGGTCCCAGAGAACTAGGACCAGTGAGGGGCGAGTGGGAGGGTGTTCAGGGATGCAATTTTCCTTCCGCTATGAGGCAGCCCAAACCACAAAGGGAGTTGGTAAACTTCCTGGTACTGGAGGTGTGTGAACAGTGGCTAGGGGCTGCTTGGAGATCTTGTAGATGGGGTTCAGATACAGGGATACCAAAGTCTTCTATGGTACTTTGTCACCCCAGGGCTCTGTCTTTCTATTCTTTCTTTTTGGAATGTGGGTGCCAGTCCATATTCTGAGGTGTTGAATGAAGCTAAGATACCACATAGGGAGGGTAGGAAATCCTTTACTCATTCAGCAGGTATTCAGTGAGCACCTACTCTGTGCCAGACCCTATCCTGAGCAAGGACAGCTCTAGATTCCCGGTTGTCAAAAATGTTGGCTGGGATAGGTGAAGGAAGCTTCTGGGAGCTGACCTTGAAGATGGGTGGAATTTACCTTGGGGATGGGGTGAATTGGAAGCCACCCAGGCTATCCTGTGCTTTGGGGCCCTAGACTATTACCTCTTACTCTTCCCTCTCCTTTGCTCTAAATAAAAACCCCTCTTAGAAATTCCCTGGTACTGCAGGGGTTAGGACTCTAGGCTCTCAATACCAAGAGCCTGGGTTCAATTCCTGGTCGGAGAACTAGATCCCACAAGCCACATGGCTCAGCCAAAACACAAAACAAGCAAACCAACTCTCTTGTTCCAGAGCTTGGTGGTCAAGCCAGACCAGCTGATCAAACGGCGTGGAAAGCTGGGCCTAGTTGGGGTCAACCTCACTCTGGATGGAGTCAAGTCCTGGCTGAAGCCACGCCTGGGACAGGAGGCTACAGTGAGTCTGGGTGTAGGGTTGGGGTGGATGTGCTGTGGTAATAGAAGCAAACGTGTTTGCTTCCAGATCTGCAACCCTATGGATCACCCCCACGACTGGTCCGATTGCAGCCTGGGGAGGGCAGGAGTCCTGCAGAGCTGGCTTATGTAGTAGGGCCAGTTGGATGCTCATTCCGAGCTCCCCTGACAGGGAATGGTGAGATGTGCTGTACAAGTAGAAGAATTACAGGCACTTCTGTGGTGGTCCAGTGGTTAAGAATCTGCCTTCCAATGCAGGGGATGAAGGTTCCATCCCTAGTCGGGGAAGTAAGATCTCACGTGCTGCAGGGAAGCTGAGCCTGAGGAACCCGAGCCAGACTGAAATAGTCTGTTCCTTTAACAATAGTCATGGTGATGGGACTCTGAGACCTGCTCTGGGAACTCCTTTCTTTTCAATTACCAGAAAGGGTAGGGTAGCTCACCATGACCTGCGTACATAAGAGGCATGATAAAGGGAAAAAAAAAAAAGAACTTGAAGGGAGATGCAGAATCATTTAGGCAGAAACGATCTTGGGCCAAGAATCTAGGAAGAGACAATTAATACTGAAGAGTCAATGCAGTTCTTGTCTTCTCCCAGCTTGTTGATTAATTTCAACTCGGTAGGTGAGAGTTGAAGTGAAATATGGCTTAGGAATGCTAAGTGATGCCCAGAAATAAAATTGGATTTCTTTTTCTTCTCCCCAAGGGAGCTGGAGAACTGAAGGGAGGGAGTGGACCAAGGCTCGGCTTAACCCGGGGAGCATGTGCTCTCCATACCTGGCTTTGTCCCGTCTAGGGTGACTGTGGATCAGCGTTGAGCTGCTAACTTGATCTCCCCAGAGTAGGATGAAGGTGGTGATGGAGCCATCTTCCTTTTTACCCGGGCTTTCTTAAATCAGCTCTTCTTGTTTGATTTCCCATTTCTGGCTCTCCTGGATAAAGAGGGATCTCTGAAGTTATACATGGGCTTGGGGGTGGAGGGATCTTGACCTTCATGCCCCCAGGCCTTTGGGGAAAGGACAGCAGGGTTGGGGGGCTGAGCAGTGTCCCCAGGGAGGTCCTCATGCTTCCTTCTTAGCTGGCGTTTGTCAGGGGGTGGGGGGAGACTCTGGGGACATCTGAGCTGGCAGCAGTGTCTGCCCGGGCAGGAGCGGCTCATTACCTCTGATGGATCACTGTCTGGTCCCTGACTCAGCAGTGACGCACGCATGGGCGGGTGGGGGCTTCGGGTGGGGAGGGAGGGTGAGGACTGTCTCGCCTCGGCTGCCGCCAGGGACCCACTCAAACTGATTAGCTCTGCAGGCCTGCTGTCGTCAGCAGGGGAAGTCTGTGCAGAAGAGTTTTCCCTGTCAGGCTCCGTTCTGTCTCCCTTCCCCAGCCATTCCTTGCACCTGAGCCTGGGTCTCCCTGCCTGAGCTCTGGGATCGATAACCTTGACTTGTCCGAGCACGTGATCTGTGGGACAACAGAGGGGTAGAGGCTCCAGATCGCTGCTTTTGGGGGGCGGGGCCACATCACAGCTCATCTGTCACCCTCCAGAGGAGGTGGAGAAGAAGGTGTGAGACATTTTAGAAGTGTCAAAGGGTGGCTGGCACAAGGGCAGTGGGTGGAAGAGGGGGTCTCATGCAGACTTCTTTAGTGTAAGGGTCTGTGACCCCATTGCCCTAGTTTCTGGAAAGATCTCTTTCTGGCAGGTGTTGTGGCAATAGCGTTGGGGCCCCACCTCTGATGGATGGGTGAGGTGGAAGGAGCAGAGGGTCATCCCTCCTCTTGCCCCGCGAGCAAGGCTTGCCATCTGCCTGAGCTGTATCTCCTTCAATCTCCATAGGTTGGCAAGGCCACAGGCTTCCTCAAGAACTTCCTGATCGAACCCTTCGTCCCACACACGCAGGTATGTGTGAGGTGGCTCCCAGCTGGGTCTTTGCCCTCTGGGAGCATTGTGCCTGTTGATCCTAAAATGATGAAAGGAGAAATCAAGCTGCTGGAGAAAAGTCAGAGCAACCAAAGTCTCTGAAGCTGCGCTTTTAGGGTCTGAGGGTGCTGCAGAGCGGAGAGTTCAGAGATGAGGGGAAAGGCTTAGTTTGCAGCAGAAAGGAACCAGTGCTGGTAACAGAGGGGACTTCCCAGTGCTGGAGTGAGAAGGACTTGAAGGGAGGACCTTTCCCCCAGAGCAGGTCACATTGGCCCAGGCTGGACTGTCAGCCAGCAAGGCAGTGGCCTCTTGTCCTTGAAGTCTTACCCGGTAGGAGATGTCTATGGGATTTTAGAAATGATACTACTGGGGCTGGGCCGCTCACCCATGTGGTGCCCTCTTCCCTCGTAAGGAGGAGGAGTTCTACGTCTGCATCTATGCTACCCGAGAAGGGGACTATGTCCTGTTCCACCACGAGGGTGGGGTAGACGTGGGTGACGTGGATGCCAAAGCCCAGAAACTGCTCGTTGGCGTGGATGAGAAGCTGAATCCTGAGGACATCAAGAAACATCTGCTGGTCCACGCCCCCGAAGACAAGAAGGAGTTGAGTGAGAGGGACGGCAGGGCGGTGGTGGTATAGGGACGGGGCAGGCAGACAGCTCTGGGTATGGGGGGCAAGCGGAGTGGTCTTCCCTGTCTGGGCACCAGCTACCCCGCCCCAGCCTCTGGCTGGAAGATAGGGAGCAGCCAGCCGTCACAGCCCCTCCTCGTCCCCAGGAGGAATGTGGGGGCAGTGAGGAGGCTGGCTCAGACTGAAATGTCCGTCAGCGTCCCTCACCTCCTTGCCCCTGTCTGTCTGGCGGGCCCCCCCTCCTGCTCCATGCCTGACAGTCTCTTTCCGCCTCAGTGGCTGAAGAGTGACATCCGGGGAGCAGGGTTTGGAGAGGAGAGGGAGGGGTCAGCAGAGTGGGTGCTGGGGAGTGGAGTTGTCAATAGCAGTGAGAGATGCTGCTGAGTCTGCTCCCTCATGGACTGACAGTCCCTCTCTGCCTCCCTCTCTAGAATTCTGGCCAGCTTTATCTCCGGCCTCTTCAATTTCTATGAGGATCTGTACTTCACCTACCTCGAGATAAACCCTCTCGGTAACTATCTCTGCTGGGGTGGGCCCACACCCCCGCTTGCAGAGGGCAGCGCAGACAGGTGTGTGGGGGCAGAGGGATTCCCCAGGCTCCTGTTGCTGAGCTCTCAGGAGGCCATGATCATCCTTCTGTTTCACCAACTCCAGTTTCTTCTGTGATGGGGAAGTCCTGGTTATGGTTTGATTCTGCTCAGTGGCTCTTCCTGCCAGCAGATCAGACTGTTCTCCCGGGAGCTGGACTGCCCCTGCGTCTGCCTGACCAGTCAGACCCTCCCTTCCTCTTGGTGCCTCAGAGGCCCCCTTCCCCTCCACCCACTCCAGGAGTTAGTCAATCATTGACCCCCCACAGCTGGAAACACCTTGGTGAAGGCTCTCCGGTTGTGCAAGAGACAGGTGGTGTGGGCTGGCTCTGGCCAGAGCTTCTGAGGTCAGACTCCTGATTCAGATTCCAGCTGGGGGATGTAGCCCCTCTCGTGGACCAGATGGCTCTGTGCTAACTAAATTAGCTCAGTGGCCCTGGGTAAGGGGAAGTGGACTCCAGCGAGGCAGCAGTAAATGAATTCTGCTGGTGCGGGGCCTGGTGCACCCACAGCTCCCCTTCTTCCTACTTCTCTCTGGACCCTAAGGGACCCTGGGGTGCCCACCGAGGGACCTTAAATATTGTGCTTGAAACACTTTTTTTGTTTTTAAATAGCAGAGTTGTGGATGGGTGAATGGGTAATGCTTTAAAATTGCCATGGCAACCAAAACAGAGGTTTCCGCCCTAGTACCTACAGATCAGGGAGTGGGGATGGTCTTGTAGAATTAGTTTTTCCTTGAATGAGGGAAAAGCTGTGTCTCCATAAGAACCAATCTGGTTTCTCATTGAGCTGGAGAGTCGTGAGGCCTGGGGCCCTCACAGGGGTGGGTGTGGGAAAGCCTGGAGGGGGTTGGAGGTGGATGGTCACCTCTGCTGGGACCCATGTCCGATTGCCTCTTCTTTTCTTAAAGTTGTGACCAAAGATGGTGTCTACATCCTTGACTTGGCCGCCAAGGTGGATGCCACTGCTGACTACATCTGCAAAGTGAAGTGGGGTGACATAGAGTTCCCGCCCCCCTTCGGACGGGAGGCTTACCCAGAGGTAAGGCTGCTGTGGGGAGGAGACTGAGAGTGAGGGGGCCTGAGCGGGATGACTAATCTCAGATGAGCATTCTCCCCACCCCCTTGTGAGCTATATATTTGGCAGGAAAGGAAGGTCGAGCCATTTAATTTTCTTAAAACCCCAAAGGAGGTAGGGGTGGGAGAGAGCCAAGCCTCTGAATCCTGGCCAGAAATCCTTTTAGACTCCTCTCTCAATCAACCTCCCTGGGCTCATAACTTGATTTGTTGTTTCTCAGTAATTCCAAGTGGCTCCCCTTGACCCTGTCGGGAATGGCTCCCCTTGATCCTGTCGGGAAGATAGTTGTCTTGGCCACTTGCTGAGAATTTTAATTGCTGCTTCCCACCCCATCCTCTTGAGAGGTCCTCACAGCAGGATCAGGCATGTGTGACAGAACCTAGGCCAGGGGAAGAGTCTCGGCTGGGGGGACGGATGGGGCCTGGCCAGTTAGGGGAGGGTGGCACATAATGAGTTAGGCAGGGAGATGCTGAGGTTGGGGCCAGGGTAGAAGCAAGTGACTTAGCGAGACTTAAAATCAGAGAGAAGGGAGTTGGAAAGTTTGTTTCCAGGCAGTGGCTGGCTGTAGATGGTTTTGGTACTAGCAGACAGCATCCCATTTTGTCCCAGGCCCATGAGGCCCCACACAAACCCTTCTTCCTGACCCTGGGAGGACAATGGAGGCCCTTTTCCTACTGCTCCAGGGGAAAGGGAGGGGTCCTGGGGTCTGCAGCCTGGTGAAGGGGGTGTCCCCAGGGCCCACCAGTTGCTCTCTGGTCCCCAGGAAGCCTACATCGCAGATCTGGATGCCAAAAGCGGGGCAAGCTTGAAGCTGACTTTGCTGAATCCCAAGGGGAGAATCTGGACCATGGTGGCCGGAGGGGGTGCCTCTGTCGTGTACAGGTGACCGAAGGGGCTGCTGAGGGGCTGACGGTCGGGTCCCCGACAGGCTTCCCACGTGTGACCTGAATCAAGTCCCTCAGCATGGAGCTTGACCCCCTCTCCGGTACAGAACAGGAACCCTCGGGGTATCCCAGAAAGGCCTACGCATGATGTCTCCAAAACTGTCTTCTTTGCTTCAAAATGAAATTTTTAGTTTTAATTGTTACCATTAGTGATAATGTGCTCTTTACAAAGGTGCAGCAGATAAGGGAAATGAGCCAGGTCGTGTCCCCACCCCTCGGCCTGGTGTGTCACCAGTGTGTCCCTCCAGGTGTTTTAGCGCCTGTGCCAATAGTCATAGGCTTTCCTGATGGCTCATCGGTAAAGGATCTGCCTGCAATGCCGGAGACTCGGGTTTGATCCCTGGGTCAGGAAAAATCCCGTGGAGCAGGGAACAGATACCCACTCCAGTATTCTTGGCTGGAAAATCCTGTGGACGGAGGAGCCTGGCGGGCTACAGTCCATGAGGTCGCAAAGAGTCGGACACAACTTGGTGCCTAAACAACAGCAATGGTTATGTTTTCACACTTCATAGAGATGTCATGTAGGGCTGGCAGGGTGCTCCCCTGGGAGGGTCTGATGCAGCACAGTTAACCTTCAGGTATGACTGGTGAGGGGCTTGAGGGTCTGAGGGCTGAGAGGTCGCTTCCAGAGGTGGCCTGGTCTCAAGCCTTCAGGGGTTTCTGTGTGACGCCCCCAGGCACCAGGCTGCTGCCTTTTGCCAGCACTGACTTCCCTATCTCCCCGGCAGTGACACCATCTGCGACCTGGGGGGTGTCAACGAGCTGGCGAACTACGGGGAGTACTCAGGCGCCCCCAGCGAGCAGCAGACCTATGACTACGCCAAGACGATCCTCTCCCTCATGACCCGCGAGAAGCACCCAGACGGTGAGACGCACGAGCTCCTCCTCGGCCTGGCCCAGTGTCCTGGGCCGGGAAGAGCTTTGGCTGGGCTGGGAGGCAGGAGGTTGTCCCGGTCCTTTGGGACCTGGGGCTCGTCATTTACCTTCTGGACCGAGGCTGCCCTGACTTTGCAGCAGGCAGTGACAGCACCTGTCACTCCGGTGGCTCCAAGTGGGTGAGGAGGGGGTGGATACATGAATCCTACGAGCAGGTGCAAGGGAGGCGGCGGAGGTAGTGGCAGTGGCATGCTTTTGCTGACTGCTGTAAATTCAGTTCTTCGTGGCCTGCTTACACCTTTACTGTTCAGGCTGTGTGGTTCCCAACTTCCCTTTACCACCTGTGCTGTGTTTTGGGACTACAGATACCGATTCTCCTTCCCATGAGCCAGACAGAGTCCCACCAGGGGTGTCCAGAAACCATGCTGGGTTTCTCGATGCCAGCTAGGAATGATGCAGAGATTCTGTGGGTTTGGATTAACCACCTGCTCGGTGGCATAGGTAAGGGAGGGTTGAGCTGATGAAAGTAAGTCAGGAGAGACCAGCTTGCTCCCCACCTCTGCACTGGTATCTCCTAACTATTGGGGGATCTCAGCTAGATTTCTGATATGATGCCCAGGTCTAACTTTCTAACCCTTTTTTGCCTTCTCTCTTGCTCCAAATCCAGGCAAGATCCTCATCATCGGAGGCAGCATTGCAAACTTCACCAACGTGGCTGCCACGTTCAAGGTAACCAGCTGCAGGGGAACGTGGTGGGTTAGGGGGAAGCAGGGAAGGGAAGTTTCTGTAAGAAGATTTGGGACAGAAAAAGATCCCCAAGAGTTACCTAGGCCAGGGTGGGGGCGGTCTTGACCTAGGGATGCAGAAGACCCTGGGATGGATCTCTCTGAAGCTGTGTGTCTCACTGGACAAGCAGCTGACCCTCTCTGAGCCATGATTCTCCCATCTACAAATGTGGGAAGAAGGTGAATTTCTGCCTTTCCTGTTTCAGTTCTTAAAGAACTGGCTTGATTGACCCCATTTCCAACATTGCGTTGTAAGACTGGATTCTCTACACCTCCTGGTGTTTATTCTCCAGTCGTCTGCCCCTTCTCCAAAAGGTTGGCATGACGAAGTGTTTGACGCCCTGGGGTGCTGTGCTTCTGCTTATCTAGTCAGAGGCCAGTCATCCTGGGGCTCTGTACATAGGTCAGGGCACCAGTTTAAAGAAAGTGTGACTCCCAGTAAGAAGAAGGAGAGCTCACGTGTCTGCAGACTCCTCCCCTTCAAGGTGGCTGCCTCAGGAGGCCACTTATTATCCCATACTGTCAGATGCTCAGGGCAGCTATTCAAAAGAACGTCGGCCATCTGGTAGTTCCATATAAACTTGGAGAATAACACGTAGATTGAGACTTTCCTGGCAGTCAGTGGCTTACGACTACATCCTCCCAATGCAAGGAGCCCAGGATCGATCCCTGGTTGGGGAACTAGATCCTCCATGCTGCAATAATGAAGACCAAAGAGCCCATGTGCCTCAACTAAGACCTGGCAGAGAAAAAAAAAATCAGAGGTGTATGTTATTTAAAAAAAGAAGAATGCCTAAATAAATGTCAGTCTTAGAAGTCCGAGCTATCAAGGAGTAGAGGACAAGGCCTTGTCCTAAAACAGGTCCCTAATTTGACCTGATTCGACAAATAAATCTGACACAGCTGGATCTCAGCAGCTTTGTTTTAACTTCCAAGCAGTCCTGTCATAAAGGCAGCGCCAGTGATAAGGACGATTATGTCTGGAGCGGGAGCCGTGTGTAGAGCTTCGCCGTGAAACGCCACAAATGATGGGACTTAGACTCCATAAACTCTCCCTCCATCTGCTCAGACAAAACCGGTCCACACCTGGGCATGTGCCCACAGGTGCCCATTGCAACAGTTCCCAAGTCACTTGGAGAAGCAAAGCTTGGAGAAGCTTTGCCAGTGAAATAGACTTTGTCCTGATAACCCCAACAGCTCTTGCATAGGATCTTGGTGTAGAGCCTCCCCCAAAATTATAGTCAGAAAACAACAGCTGTAGATGGGGTGAGAGACCAGCAAAGCCCCACTGGCATTTGAGAACCAGTACTCAACACTGGCAATACTCTGGTCACCTGATGCAAAGAGCCGACTCATCCCTGATGCTGGGAAAGATTGAGGGCATGAGAAGGGGGCGGTAGAGGATGAGATGGTAATACCATCCCTGACTCAGTGGACATGAGTTTGAGCAAATTCCTGGAGATGGTGAAGGACAGGGAAGCTTGGCGTGCTGCAGCTCATGGGATCACAGAGTTGGACACGACTTAGTGACCGAACCACAGCAACATTGGAGGCCCGGTACCCCAAGCTCCGAGGGGTGTCACCCCGGGTAGCCCATGTTCTCACCTCAGCACCGTCACCAGTGGCCACCAGTCCTGGCCTCTGGGTTGCTTGCGGTAGTCCAGTTTACTCATGGAATTCTTGACTGCCGGAGTCGTTCTGTGCTTCATGAGAAGCAGCCCTGGGTGTTTTTGTTTAGTTTAGGGTTGCATAGCATAGCTAATGGAGTCTCAGAACCTGGGGCCCTGGCAGTGAAAGCGCTGAGTCCTAACAACTGGACCACCAGGGAACTCCCGGCGGCCCTGGGACTTTGGTTCCCATGGTTGTAAGTGCTTGCTTTCTTGCTGCCTTCCTTCTAAGCACTTGAGTGTTGTCCCTTGGTCCTTCTAGGGCATCGTGAGAGCAATTCGAGATTACCAGGGTCCCCTGAAGGAGCACGAGGTCACGATCTTTGTCCGAAGAGGTGGCCCCAACTATCAGGAGGGCTTACGGGTCATGGGAGAAGTCGGTAAGATGGGGGGATGTTTTCTGTCCCTCCTCGGGATTTCCTGAGCAAGTTAGTCTTCTAATGTCTCCATGCTTACGAGGTCACGATCTTTGTCCGAAGAGGTGGCCCCAACTATCAGGAGGGCTTACGGGTCATGGGAGAAGTCGGTAAGATGGGGGGATGTTTTCTGTCCCTCCTCGGGATTTCCTGAGCAAGTTAGTCTTCTAATGTCTCCATGCTCCTCCCACCACCCGCCTCACTCCCCGGAGCTACAGCCGGCTTCCGCTGCATTTCTATGCCCTCTGACACGGCACCTGACCGAAACCTAAATTCAGGGCGGGCAGGAAGGCAGTTTATTCAGCTGTTCTTTCAGCAATTGCCTGTGGAAGGTCTGCTCCACGCCCGGTGCTGTGCTGAGCACTGGGGTCACGGCCACACGCGACAGCTGACAGGCAGCAGGCCCTTGTGCCATCGAGGACAGTGGCTGCAGCCTCAGGCACGTGGCAGGACCAGTTGGGGAAGGGGTGGCCTCTGTGGGAGGGGACGGGGCCGTTTTAAATGCGGCAGTCAGAGAGTGCTTAAAAAGGTGGCATTTGAGCAAAAATCTGAGGAGGAGAGGGAGCAGTTGGTGGTGGCTGTCTGCAGATGCAAGGGCAGGTCCCGAGGCCCTGCGGTGAGGCCAACTGAGGGGCCTGGGGCGGAGGTTGGAGGCAGAGAGGCCGAGGGAGAAGCCCTGCAGGGCTGGCACAGGTCCCTGGGCGCTCGGCCGTGACCCTGGCAGCTGCTGGAAGACTTGAGCAGAGGTGCGACACCATTTGACTTAGGGTTGAGGGCTATTTAGGCTGCCGGGTGGAGATAGGGCCTCCAGGGCAGCCAGCCTGAAGCAAGGAGACCACCCAGGAGGCTGTGGCAGCTCCAGGACAGAGCAGGGGGCCCAGACTAAGGGGCGAGGGGAGGGAGACGGGTCAGTGTCCAGGCCTGGATGGAGGTAGGGGTCCAATAGTTGGTAGAACAGGAAGGAGTTGCCTCCTCGCTGAGCTGAGGGAAGCCAGGGCGTGGGTCCATTTTGGTTTCCTTTCTTCCTTCTCCATTTTGGGCACCTCCTGCAGGCTCCAGAGACCTCAGACTCAGGGCTTTCAAGAACTGGGGTACCACGTCTCATTAGTGAGGACTATGATTAGGTCTCTCTGAACTGACCTGGTTGAACCAGCCAGTTTTGGTCTTGAGTGAAGCGCTGCCTTGGTGCCAAGGCTGTTCTGTGAGGGGTGNCAAGGATAGGGCGGGGGTTGGGGGGCAGGTGACAAGACAGAGGGGAGGCGATGTGAGACGCTCCTGCTTAGTGAGCAGGCCCTCTGACTGAGAAACTGGACCTTTCCACCTTCCCATTTTCCCCAATCTGGGATCCACGGCAAATATTGCAGCCATCTGGATCACTTGCAGTGGCATCAAGTCCTAATTCTCACCTAAAACTGAAGACCTGCTGTTGGCTCACAGCTTAGTGAATGCCGCCCAGTCACTCCTGGGGCCTTAAACTCCGGGGACATTAAGACAAGTAAACAGCGGCTGGAGATGCTGTCTGCCGGGGATCTCCAGGCTGGGCGGTGTGGAGGGGCACGGCTGTCAGATCAGGGAGGGCCTTACTCAGAAGGTGACACTTGAGCTGAGCTGAGTGGCAGCCAGGTGACAGCTGCGTGCGGAGGAAGGAGCAGGGCAGAGGCCTGGGGAGAGGAGAGGAGCCCAGGTGTTCAGGAGCAGAGGCCAGGCCTGGGGGGTTGTGGTGCGGTGGCCACAGGTGACAGGCGGAAAAGGAGGGCAGGCTCTCACGATGCTGTGGTCATTGGAGGGTGTCCATAAAGCTGCTTCATGCTCTTGCTGGCAGTAGTCTTTACAGAGGTTTGTTTAGTGGTGAAGAAGATGACCACCAACTTGTCCTGGGATAACTGGGCTTGCACAGAAAGTGCCAGACGTGGCCAGGCCTCAGAAGGGCCCTTGGCAGAGTCCTGCGGCCATGAGCGCTTCTTAGGAGACCCGTGACGAGTGCTTTTCCTTCCTCACAGGGAAGACCACTGGGATCCCCATTCACGTCTTCGGCACCGAGACTCACATGACGGCTATCGTGGGCATGGCCCTGGGCCACCGGCCCATCCCCAATCAGCCGCCCACAGCGGCCCACACCGCAAACTTCCTCCTCAATGCCAGCGGGAGTACTTCAGTAGGTGCCAGTCTTCCTCTGCTGCCAAGCCCACGGAGTCATCTTTGTCGCCCCTCACACCCCATCCCATGCAGGGCCCAGGCCCCACCTTTTGGGGACCTTGGGGAGGTACAGGGAGAAGGCTGTATGTGGTTAGTTTCTGTATCTCTGCTGGTTTTTTTCCTGCCCTAGTCAAGATGGTGGTGTGGAAAGATAGGGGATTTTTAAATCAGACCCGAGTTCGAATCCTGCGGAGGGAGGGACCTCGGCAGTTATCACCAAGAACCTCCGTTTGCTTGTCTGTAGCTTGGGGACATTACTGATTCCTATCTCAGAGGGTAATTGGAATAGTACTTTTGAAAGCATCTGTGGAGAACAAAGCTGTGTGTAGTTCTTATTACCTGAGTTCTCTGGGGCCTTAAGGACCATTGGCTTTTTTTCCCAGCTATTCTCTATGACCCTTACTCTCTCACCCTTGTCCCCCCAGACTCCGGCTCCCAGCAGGACAGCATCTTTTTCTGAGTCCAGAACTGATGAGGTGGCCCCTGCCAAGAAGGCCAAGCCTGCCATGCCCCAAGGTAAATTCCCAGCGCGGTTTTAGAATCCTCTGTTCCTTTCTGAGACCCCGCTGGGCCAGCAGAGGTGGACGGAAGCAGTTTGGGCTTCGCTGTGGGCGTGGCACGTGGGATGGGAATGGGACACAAAGATGTGGTGGGCGGAGCCTTCTCTGTGAGCGGGGTCACTCCTCCTCTGTTGTCTTCTCTGCCCCCTCCCACGGGGTGTGTGATATGGGCTGGTGGGCTGCGGAGGAGACGGAGTTTCAGGAGTACGAGGTCGGGGGAAGGTCCCACAGGCCCTCCCCAGGAGCGGACGGCAGGAGCCCAAAGCCCAGGATGGCAGAAGACTTGTGCCCGCCCCCAGCATCCTGGCTCTCACCTTCCTGGGAGTGCACCACAGCGGCACACGTCCCGTCTGGTTTGCCCGCTCGTCTCTCCCTCCTCTGATTCATCAGAGACCTGATCCCTGCTAGCCAGCCCGTGCCACCAGGACCAGGTGGCCCATGTCAGTTGCCACGGGGTCTCCTCCTGGGATGGACAAAGTGCTTGAGGCGTTTTGTGAAATAGTGGCGCTGGCTCCAGGCGCTCAGAGTCGGAAGTCCGCAAAACGGCTGCTTTGTCCCCAGCACCGTGTCAGGTCCATCTTTTGCCTCATCATCTCATGGATGTCCCCTGCTTCCCCGGGACGAAGCAGGATTAGGAGGGCGGGCCTGGGCCAGCTGTCCATCTAGAGGCCCTCAGCCTTTGGTGTCCAGTGCGCCCTCTGAGCCTCGGTGCTTTCGCTCCTCTCTCTGCGCCCGCTGGCCCTCCGCCCCTTCTTGGCTCCACTGTGCTGGTCGGGGCTCTCCCGTTGGCGGGGCCCGTCGTGAACAGATGAGAGATGGTGAGGGTGGCAGCCTGGCGAGGCTCATCCACCAACCCCTTCCTGTTCCCACCCTCTCCCTCCAAAGCCTCCAGCCATCAACGGGTCACTCAGTCGCCTTGGTCATTTTCTTTGACAGATTCAGTCCCAAGTCCAAGACCCCTGCAAGGTAGGATGCCCCCAGCTCCACGTGTGGCTTTCTAGTGGGTTACAGTCTTTACTCTGTGCTTCTGTCTCCCTGTCCCTGGTGGGTTGCGATGTTGTCTGGTATCTTTTCTGTCCCTGCCTCGGTGTAGCCTGCCCCAAGTCCTGGTCTTCGCCCCATCCCTTCCCACCCCTGCTTTATTTCACGCCTCTGCTTTCCTTGCCATGGGGGTTGTCACCAGCTCATATATGGGAGGGAGTGGACAGTGCAGGAGGGGCAGGAGCCAGGCCCACGGCCTCAGAGAGGGGAGTGGAGCCCAGGAGGAAGCCATGGAGACTGAAGGGGGCTTGGTGGAGCCAGCGGGCCAGGAGGGGCGCCGCTGACCACCTGATTCTCCGCACCCCGTGACGGCCTCGGTTTCTTTCCCCACCGCAGTCTCACCACTGCCGACTGCGTCCCAGAGCTCCCAGCACCTGGGACAAGTTCAGATTTCTCTGGGGTTTGGGAGGAAGACAGGATGGAGAAGGGGAGAGAGAGACCCGCAAGGGTGCACAGTCAATCTGGACTGGGCTTTGTGTGTGTGTAAGGCCACTGTTTAGCAGGGATATGATCTGTGTGTGCTCACGCTTGCGTGCAGATGTGACTAGGTTCACTGAGGTGGACAGATGCATCAGTTCAAAGTGTCAGGTCTTCCATTTACCTTTTTGATACTCACAGCTGTGGAAAATCCGGGGAATGGTAGTCTCTTAAGGATGCTAAGAGGAGGAAAGGAGTGACTAGGTGAGGTCAAGTAGCCCTTCCTCCCAGCCTCTGGCACCATTTGCTGTTTACGTACAAAAGCAGACCTGAGGCTGAGCCCTGAGTAGACTCTGAGGGAGCGCTCTTGCCAGGATGGGGGTGGGGGTGGAGGGAGAAACAGGTTTGGTCTCACTGAGCTATGTGGGAAAGGAGGACAGGAAGTGGGGGCAGACTGGCCCAGGACAGCGGAGCCAGTGGAGGAGCCTCGTGGGGGCTTAGCCCCAAAGCACAGGCTCCCTCTGGGGCCTCTGTGCTTCCAGCCACCTTCAGCTCCTCTTCTCCGTGTGCCGAGTGCTCCAGTTCTTCCCTTTTCAAGCTAGGAGTGCATGTGGCTTGGTACAGATTCTAGCCCTTGTCTTGGGATCCCGGGAATGGGGAGCTGGGTGGGGCAGTGCTGGCTTATGTCCCTCCTCACTTGCACAGTTGAGCTGCATCTCAAGGTAGTATTTGTGTAATCCTGACTCTGATGCTAGATGACCTACAGTTTCCATCATTTGGAATCTCTGGGCTTCAGTTTGCAGGAATTGGAAAGTGAGGGAACTGGACGGGGTGGCCTCACTTGTTCTGTGATCTCTCTCATGTCTCACTGAACCCGGACGGATCCAGGGCACAGTAAATCCTGGGTGCTGGCACATCAGGAGCCTTCTGTCATGAGAAGCTTATGGCTGTGATGGAGGAGGCGAGCCTGCATGGGGCTGTGAATCCTCCATGTCTGGGGAAAGGGATCCCTAAATTTCATTAAAAAAAGAATTAGTTAGCTGCCTCAGGTCCCAGTTGTGGCACTTGGGACCTTCCTTGTGACAGGCGGTATCTTGTGTTGTGGCGCATGGGCTCTGGTGTGGCGTTCGGGCCTATTGCTCCTCTGCATGTGGGATCTTAGTTCCCTGACCAGGGATCGAACCTGTGTCCCCTGCATTGCAAGGTGGATTCTTAACCACTGAACCACCAGGGAAGCTCCCTCTTAATTTAATCAGACCTTGAACTTGGTTAGCCAAGCCAGTGATAGTACAGCAGGTTAATTAATACTAAATGCCCCTGAGCTTTCTGCATTATGTTTCTTGAGGGAGAGCTGAGAGCCTCCCCTGAGGGGTACTTTCCTCCAGCTGAGAGCAGGAGGGTCAGGTGACCCGCCTGCTCTAGGTGACTGCCAGCTCCCAATCCCCTCTGCCCTTTCCTGCCCTCTGGTGACCCCCTAAGAGCAGGAAAGAGCCACCTGGGAGGAGGCTGTGGGGAGAAGGTCAGGTGGAAGGTCGATGAGATAAGCCTACAACAAACCTCGTTCTTGCACCTACACTGACCTAGAATCAAGAGGTTTAAATCCTGACATGAGCTGGCTTATGTCCAAGTTCACAGGTGGTAAGGATTGTTGGGGATCTGTTGAAGTCTTATAGTGAACAACAAGGTCCTACTGTATAGCACAGGGAACCATATTCAGTGTCCTGTGAGATATATATGTACTTGTGCGTGTGTGTGTGTGTATTTGTGTCCCTTTGCTATACAGCAGAAATTAATACAGCGTTGTAAGTCAGCTATGCTTCAATTAAAAAATAAAAAGTCCGCAGGACTACTCTGGTGGTCCTGTGGTTAAGACTCCATGCTTCCGCTGCAGGGAGCACAGATTCAATACCTGGACAAGGAACTAAGATCCTTCCTGCTGAGCAGCGTGGCCCCGCCTCCCGCCACCCTCACCTCCCCTGCTCCCGCACCAAAGTTAGAAAAAAACATGTCTTTCAGTCACTCTGATTGGGAGAACTTACTTTTTTTTTTTTCAGATGCCTTTAAAAATAATTGATCAGGACTTCCCTGATGGTCAAGTGGTTAAGAATCTGCCTGCCAGTGCAGGGGATCCCTGGGCCAAGAACTAAGATTGTCCCTCCATGCCACGAGGCAGCTCAGCCCACGCATGGCAACTGCTGAGCCTGTGCGCCACGACAGGGGAGACCATCACAGTGAGAAGCCCATGCACCACAACCAAGAGTAGCTCCCGCAACTAGAGAAGGCCTGCACTCAGCAAAGAAGGCCTAGCGCAGCCGGGAAAAAAAAAAAAAATCTGATCAAGCCCTCATTTGCATATATACACCTTTCCTGCAGGACTTCTGCTGTCTAATCACTGTTGAGCTCTTTGCCAGCCAGGCAAGACTTCTCCGCTCTTTTCTCACTCTCTGCTACCTCTTTGCAGAACAAATCCAGGCGCATCATCCCCCAGGTTGTCCGAGTTCCATCCTCTTGCCTTCCTTTGCAGTTTTGATGAGTCACTCACCCCGGACCTGGGGCGAGGAGGGGTCTGGCAGGGAGCCCCTCGGGGTGTGTGTACTGGGTGCACTCGCTGTGTCTCTGCCCACCAGGAAAGAGCGCCACCCTCTTCAGCCGCCACACCAAGGCCATTGTGTGGGGCATGCAGACCCGGGCTGTGCAGGGCATGCTGGACTTCGACTACGTCTGCTCCCGCGATGAGCCCTCGGTGGCTGCCATGGTCTACCCATTCACGTGAGTCACTCAGGGCAGGGAGGCTGGATGCAACCACCAGGTGGGAGGTCCTCATCCCATCTCCTCTGACAGCAACACAGCTAGGGGGCCTTGGCTTATCCCCCCTTGGTGGGGAGGCGTCTGCCCATCTCAGATGGGGGCGGTTGATGTTTCTGGGGGATCTTTTTCCCATAAACTAAACTCGTTGAAGACGGCGACCCTGCCTTTTTACCCTCTGGGTGAAGCTCCTCCTGAGCCCGGGCATGTTGATCATGTCCTTAGCCCTCCTCTGCCTTTCTCACAGCGGGGACCACAAACAGAAGTTTTACTGGGGTCACAAGGAGATCCTGATCCCCGTCTTCAAGAACATGGCTGATGCCATGAAGAAGCACCCGGAGGTAGATGTGCTAATCAACTTCGCCTCCCTGCGCTCAGCCTACGACAGCACCATGGAGACCATGAATTACACTCAGGTAGCTCACTGCGCCCTGGGGGTGGGAGGCCGGATGAGTCCTGAATGGTGTCCACCGGGGTCAAAGGACTCAGGACTGGCTAGCGATTTGGATGAAAGTGGTGGGAGACTTGATCTTCAGGAGGCGACGTGGTCACTGAGGGTAGGCGGGCTGCTCACCTGGGCTGGCAGAGTCCAGGATCATCCGCACCCACCAGGTGCTCTCCGTGCTGAGACTGGTTTTGAAAACAAGATCAAAAGCATTATTTTTATTATAAGATTGTTACACATTTGTTGTTGGAAAAAATGCTGATAAGTAAGAAAAGGAAAAATATCTGTTACACATTTGTTGTCAGAAAAAATGCTGATAAGTAAGAAAAGGAAAAATATCTCAAGATTAATTTCCCAGAAACACGGTTGCTGACTCGTGTACATCCTTATCTATACCTTTTTCTGGATTTGAACAAATGGAATAACGTATCTGTTTTATAATCCATCTCTGTCCGTGATGCTTTCCACATCAGTGTTTACCAGTTTTGCTTTTTCAGGTCTCGGGATGAGCACATATCTTTCATTGCTTCCCCACGTAAATGTCTAGAAGTCCCACTGCTGCACCAGCATGTGCAGCTTTGAAAGCCTTTGATCCATCCTGCTTGCCAACACCGTTGATGTTGCTCAGCTGCTAAGTCCTGTCCGACTTTTTGCGACCCCATGGACTACAGCATGCCAGGCCTCTCTGGCCAACACTGAGTGCTTGGATTTAAAGAACATATATACATGACAGAATGATAGGCATGCTATTTAATTTGCATATCTTTGATTTTTAACTAAAATGAGCTTTTGAAAATATGTGTTGGCCGTTTGCATTCTGTGATATGGCCTCCCTTCTTTTTTTTCTATTGAGGTGTTTATCTTTTTTGCTATTGATTTGTAAGAGCTCTTACAGATTAAGATAGTCATTTTTCTGTTTGAAATTATTGTCTGATACAGAACTGACTTATTTCAGTTTATGACTAGAAAACATAAACTTGTTTTGATAACTAGGTGAAGTGAAAAAAAACCCACAAAACATACCCGTTAAAAATGAGCAGCTTTTCTAGTCTAGAGTACAGATTGGTGAACTACAGCCCAAGGGCCAAACCCAGCCCCTTGCCTGTTGTAAGTAAAGTTTTATTGAAATACAGACAAGCTCATTCATTTACACATTGTCCATGGCAGCCTTTATGCTTCGAAGGCAAAATGTACTAGTTACCCCCAGAGACCACATGACTAGCGAACCCTCAAACACTGTCTTATAGAAAAGGTTTGTGGGCTCTTTCTCACTCAACCCCACCTGCTCTGGCTTTTCCCTTAGCCTACTCTCTGGTCCAAGTGTGGACACAGCTTGTTTTCTGTGATGCGGCTTATTCCTATAGCTGGTTTGTAATCAGGCACCTGGACAGATGGGGCTGAGTCGCGTCAGTTTTTGGATGGGCGAGACTATAACAGCTTTGACTACAGCAGGTTTTCTGGAACCTTTGCTTCTGCTTGGTTACGGACTCGCTGTGGTGGTAACCACTGGAGAGCAGTTTCAGATGCCTCTCTTTGGGGGGAGGGTTGGACGACCAGAGGCTGGTGGGAGGAAGGAGGTGCACATTGTCATGTTTACTCCTGGGAGAGGTCCGGGAGGTGGGTTCAGGAAAGGCTGCCGCCTCGTCGTCTCACGTGGTGAAATGATAACTCCCTCGTGCTCCAGATCCGGACCATCGCCATCATAGCGGAAGGCATCCCTGAGGCCCTCACGAGGAAGCTGATCAAGAAGGCGGAGCAGAGGGGAGTGACCATCATTGGACCTGCCACCGTGAGTGTCCCTTCCGGCTCCGGGCTCTCAGAAAGCTCATCGTTGCCTCTTCTGTCTCCCGTCTGGTTGGAAATGATTGAGAGTACCTGCTGAAAGTCAGTCTGTCCATTGCCAGCTTTTGCTTGCTTGTTCTGACTGCTCCTGCAGCCTGCGAGAGCCTACTTCCCCAACAAGCGATCGTACCCAGGCCCCAGCAGTGGAAGCGCTGTGTCCTAACTACTGGGCCATCGGCGAATTTCCTGTCCATTTCCAGTTGATTTTTTAAAGGGCAGACCATAATTTCAAGGGACTAACAAGCTTTTTTTTAAGTGTTTGTCCATCCTCATACAACCATAGCATGGTCTTTGATTATTCATTACTGCAACTGTGAACCAAAGAGAAATCTACCTAGGGGCCTTATTCTTGACACAAAGCTTCTTGGTGTAACAAAAAATGGCCCTGTGAATGTTTTTTGTTGTTGTTTGTTTTTACTTAATTGTTATACTAAAAATTTGGTTGAAGCTAAGATTTTTGAGCTAAGCCAGGGACCTTTCTTCTCAGAGGTGGAGGGTGATCTTGAGCAGAGTACTCGCTTGCATCAGACACCTTTACTGGATGACATTGTCCTTTTGGAGCAAAAGAGGTTATTTAACCCTGAGTGTGCACATCTGTATCTGCAGTTATAAGCCACCTCATGGCTCCTTTTTGCTGTGGAATGTCTCTTGAAGGGGAGAAGAATCTTCCTCAGCAGGAAACCACACGGGCAGGTGCTGGCCAGGGTGGGCTGGGTGCTGTCTCTTATACACATCNGGGACCTTTCTTCTCAGAGGTGGAGGGTGATCTTGAGCAGAGTACTCGCTTGCATCAGACACCTTTACTGGATGACATTGTCCTTTTGGAGCAAAAGAGGTTATTTAACCCTGAGTGTGCACATCTGTATCTGCAGTTATAAGCCACCTCATGGCTCCTTTTTGCTGTGGAATGTCTCTTGAAGGGGAGAAGAATCTTCCTCAGCAGGAAACCACACGGGCAGGTGCTGGCCAGGGTGGGCTGGGTGGGTGATCCTGGGCTCTGTGACTCGGCAGAGCTCTGTGGTCACTCAGCCTGCCCTCCTCCCTGACTGAAGTTTCTACCCCGGCAGGTTGGTGGCATCAAGCCCGGGTGCTTTAAGATCGGGAACACTGGCGGGATGCTGGACAACATCCTGGCCTCTAAGCTGTACCGCCCAGGCAGTGTGGCCTATGTCTCACGTTCGGGCGGCATGTCCAACGAGCTCAACAATATCATCTCTCGAACCACGGATGGTGTCTACGAGGGTGTGGCCATTGGTGGGGACAGGTGATCTTTTTTAACTTTTTATTTTGTATTGGGATATAGCCAGTGGTGGCTCAAATGGTAAAGAATCTGCCTGCAATGCCAGAGACCCAGGTTCGATCTCTGATTTGGGAAGCTCACCTGGAAAAGAGAATGGATATCCACTCCAGTATTCTCACCTGGAGAATTCCATAGACAGAAGACCCTGGCAGGCTACAGTCCATGGAGTTGGACGTGACTGAGCAATGAACACTTCCACTTTCATATCCAGTTAACAATGTTGTGATAGTTTCAGATGAACATCAAAGGAACTCAGCCATACATACTCGTGTATCCATTCTCCCCCAGACTCCTCTCCCATCCAGGCTGCCATATAACATTGAGCAGGGTTCATGTGCTATACAGTAGGTGCTTATTGGTTATCCATTTTAGACGTAGATGTGTGTACATGACCATCCCAAACTCCCTAAAAAGGTGTTTCAAAAGGCTTTGGGGTTTTGGGTATAATTCTGTTGTCTGATTTGTAGCTAGAGGAAGGCAGCAGAGGGCAGTGCTTAGCAGGGCCTATTTTGAAATCGGGCCCAAGAGGTTCAAATCCTAGTTTCTGTGTTTGGGGTAGCAGGGTTCGGGGATGGGGTGGCTGCTGCAATCCTGGGGAGTTACTAACCCTCCCTAGACCTCTATCAACCTTGTAGAGCAAATGAGTAGAGTAGTATTCCGCACTGGGGGTTTTCGAGTATTGGCGGTTAGTCTCTAAGTCATGTCCGACTCTTGTGACCCCATGGACTGTAGCCTGCCAGGCTCCTCCGTCCGTGGGGATTCTCCAGGCAAGAATACTGAAGACGGTTGCCGTTTCCTTCTCCAGGGTTTAGAGGATTAAATGAGACTAATACAGGGCTTGATGCTTAGTAAATACTCGGTGTTAATTGCAGTTAATAAGCGTGAAAGGGAGGGGACTTCCCTGGTGGTCCAGTGGTTAGGATTCCAAGCTCTCACTGCCAAGGGCCCAGTTCAGTCCCTGGTCTGGGAACTAAAATCCCACAAGCTATGCAGGGCAGCCAGATTAAAAAAAAGAGGGAAAGAGAAAACTATTCTTTTATTCATTAACAAATATGAGGGTAATTTTCTAGCGCTGAGCAGTTTTCTGATTCTCTGCAGATACCCCCACTCAGGGTCCTACAGTTCAATTAAATTCTGACATTGTCTGTCTGGAAATAGCATCATAGCATCGGATCCCATAGGTTTGGGGGTTGGTCCCCTAGGACTCTGCAAACCCCAGCCTCTGGTACTTCTGAACACTGGCTATAAATCAGTGGGGGGTCGGAAGGGCGGTCCTATGACTCCCTCCTCAGGTTTAATAATTTGCTAGAAAGGCTTGCAGAACTCAGGAAAAATTTACTCACAGGCTTCCCGGGTTATTACAAAAGCATGTAACTAAGGAGCAACGAGGTGGCAGAGGGTGATGGGTCATGGCATGGAGAGTGCACGGAGCCTCTGTGCCTTCTCCATTGAGCACATTGTACCAGCCTGCCAAGAGTTGCCTCATGAAGACAAAACACACTGCTCTCCACCCCCGTGACTCAGAAAATGACAAAGGTTTTATGCGTGCTGGGTCAGGAACCAGTGCCAAAGGCCAAATATCAAAACAAAAGATGCTCTCAGTACCCTTGTCACTCAGATAGTGAGGGTTCTCAGAGCTCTGTGCCAGGAACTGGAAGCAGAGACATATATATATATATTTCTTACTATATTGCAAATCGTTTTCTTATTATTTTTTGTTAGTGGGAACAATAATCAGTAGGTCATCAATTGAGCAATGTCTTAGAGCAATGCCTGGTACTTGTTACCATGATAAATGTTTGCTATTACTGTTTATTGTTATTACTGCAGCTATTGTTCGGCCTAGAAACGAAAAGCTGAGACTGAGTCACCTTGTCAACCCTTCTGGCCCTCCCAGATCATTCCACATGGAACACCTGAGTGAGAAGGGACTTCTGCTGAGGTCTCTGGGGCGGTGGTCTTAGGACCCCTCGTCCCCTGGTGCTCCCTGACAGAAGGCTCCAAGTCAGACAAGTCTGGGCGGGGCTGCCAGTTGTATTGTCCTCCTGGGATTTAATGCTCCTGGGATTTATCAGAAGGACCTTGGAGATCTGGAGCCTACTTGGCCTGAAGTCCTTCTGCAAACTCATGTGACAGTAGAAAATGAAAATATTTCGGCCTGTACATAGACCTTCTAGCAATAGCCTGGGACGCAGCTTGGCACACAGTATTCATTATCTGTTGCTGTGTTTCTTAAAAATCACTACACTACCCCAAAACAAAGCGACTGCAGTGATAAACGTGTATCCTCATGGTTCCTGTGCTTTAGGAGCCAGGGCTTGCGTGGGAGGTTCTGGCAAGTGCAGGGGAGGTCTCTCGTGAGGTGGTCAGATTTGGGCAGTCTGCAGGTGGCTGCCAGGTGGTTTCTGCCCTGATGGCTGAGAATCCTTCCCCCCAGCCACTAGTCTTGGCTGCCTTCCCCCAAAATGAGTTAGTCAGGGGAGAGTGTTGAATGATCCAAATGCAGGAAGAGAGGCATGAATTTCCACGTTTTTAAAGAAACTTATGGACATATTGTATTTATTTATTTATTTTGGTCATGCCGAGCAGCATGTGGAATCTTAGTTCCTCAACCAGGGATCAAATCTGTGTTTCCTGAAGTGGGAGCACAGTCTTAACCACCAGACCGCCAGGGAAGTCCCCGTGGACGTACTTTAAAATCACCCGCCACGTGCACCCTCCAGGTGTCTCTCAGTGCCGTGGGAACGTCTCTGCACTTATTAACTCCTCTTCCTCCCCTTCCCTTGTGTTCCATTTACTACCTCTGCCCTCCCCATTACTCCTGAGTCATCTCCAGACCCTCACTGAGCATCCACACTCACAAAAAACTCCACTGTGTTCTTAGTACACGTGTGTTTCCTACACCTGTACTCAAACCTCACCTCACTGCACCTCCTGCTCTCCACCAGATACCCCGGCTCAACGTTTATGGATCACGTGTTACGTTATCAGGACACTCCAGGAGTCAAAATGATTGTGGTTCTCGGAGAGGTAAGTTAATTTGGTTTTGTTTTGTTTTGTTTTTTCTTTTTATAAAAGTCATGGGGTTTTGGTTTTTAAGAAAGTCATGCATTTTGTGTATGTATAACTGAAAGTGACTGTCCCGGGCTGGCCCCGGTCTGTCCCTGGTGGGTGGAGTGGATAGCTGGAGTCAGAGAACCTCGCTGATGTGTGCCCCTGATCAGATCTGGCCCTAAATTATCCCATACCCTTAGATCAGGAAGGGGGAGTTCTGGGAACTCTCTGACGATACCCATCATCATTTGAGAATACTTTGTGGCATCTCTCATCTCCATCTTCCAGGCTGTTATTTGACCAAAGCCCTTGTTCCCTCCTCTTCAAGTTGGAACTCTAGGCTCCTGCCTGACTCAGGACAGATTTTCCTGCTGCCCTGCTGCTCTGGGAGCAGCTCAGCATGGATTCCACTGGCTCAGGGGCTTTTTCTTGTCGCCTGGCAGATAGGGGGCACAGAGGAGTATAAGATCTGCCGGGGCGTCACGGAGGGCCGCATCACCAAGCCCGTGGTCTGCTGGTGCATCGGGACCTGTGCGGCCATGTTCTCTTCTGAGGTAGGCCCGGGACTGGCCCCTGCTGGGCTGGGGGCCCGGGGAGGGCATCTCTGGGAAACTTCGTGGGCCTCTTCGCAAGCGGCTGATTCTGTCAATAAGCATGCGTCACCTGCTTGGTTACCACAAGGGCCAGCTGGGCCCCTCCTCTCTAGAAGCTAAAGTCCAGTTGCAAGAGACAAATTCATCCCCAGATTGAGGCCAGAGCAAGGCTTTGAGTCCCTCTTCAGAGTACGAGTAGCATACTGCCTGGATTAGTTGAGATGGCGTCTAGAGAAGATGAACTGCTCCTTAAGCGATGAGAAGGAGCTTTGCTGAGTGAGATGGGGGTCGGGGAGGGAGAGGACGTGACCTAGGCTTAGAGCTGGCGAGGGACTGCTGGGAAGTCCTGTGTGGGCCGGGATGGTAGAGGAAAGCCCCAAGGTAAGAGAAACCCGAGTAAGATGGTAGGTGTTGCAAGAGAGCATCAGAGCGCAGACACACTGAAACCATACTCACAGAAAACTAGTCAATCTAATCACACTAGGACCAGGGCCTTGTCTAATTCAATGAAACCAAGCCATGCCTGCAGGGCAACCCAAGGCGGGCGGGTCATGGTGGAGAGGTCTGACAGAACATGGTCCACTGGAGAAGGGAATGGCAAGCCACTTCAGTATTCTTGCCTTGAGAACCCCATGAACAGTATGAAAAGGCAAAATGATAGGATATCAAAAGAGAATCTCCCGAGGTCGTTAGGTGCCCAGTGTGCTACTGGAAATCAGTGGAGAAATAACTCCAGAAAAAATGAAGGGATGGAGCCAAAGCAAAAACAATACCCAGTTGTGCATGTGACTGGTGATAGAAGCAAGATCCGATGCTGTAACGAACAATATTGCATAGGAACCTGGAATGTCAGGTCCATGAATCAAGGCAAATTGGAAGTGGTCAAACAA
>SJYX01004138.1:194367-246997 GCA_006410675.1 Oreotragus oreotragus | reverse complement strand
ACGACTGAGCGACTGAACTGAACTGAACTGATGCCTAGCAAAGTGCCTGGGAGCAGAAGTCCAGCCTGTAGTGCATGTTAGATAGAAGCCCTCTGAGGTCCCCCACTCCTGCTGGGTGGAGCTGGCCAGACCTCAGCCCCTGGAGTCCAGCTTAGAGAACCCTCTGTCTTAGAGAAGGCCCGCCCACTAATGATGAAACCAAGGAAGCAACCGCTTGTCACCCGCCTCGCTCGAGAGCTTCGTCCCCAGGATGTCGAGCCTCGGGGTCAGACTCGGATGGAAGGCGATCTGTGGAGGACGGATGGCGGAAGACGGTGGGGCCGGGTCGCGGGGCCCGCCCCGGGGATGGCCGGACCGGCCGGCGTCCCAGGCGTCGCGGGACCGCCCCCGTGTGGGGGTGGCGGTGGGATTCCCGCGCTGGTTTCCTGGGGGCCCGGCCGTGTTCCCGGTCTGGTTCCCCGGACGGCGCCCGCGTCCCCGTCCCGCGGCCCCCGCCGGGCGTGCTTGCTGGCCCCTCCCCGCCGCTGCCGGCCTCTCCTGTCCTCTCCGCGTCCCGCGTGTGCGACCGCCCGTGTTCCCTTTCCCCTGTCTGGGCCCGAGCCGGCCTCGCCTCACGTGGGTGTTGTCCCTGTCGTCCCCAGGATGTCGAGCCTCGGGGTCAGACTCCGATGGAAGGCGATCTGTGGAGGACGGATGGCGGAAGACGGGTGTACGGCTCGCCGGCCCTGGCGGTGGGGCCGGGTCGCGGGGCCCGCCCCGGGGATGGCCGGCGTCCCAGGCGTCGCGGGACCGCCCCCGTGTGTGGGTGGCGGTGGGATTCCCGCGCTGGTTTCCTGGGGGCCCGGCCGTGTTCCCGGTGTTTCTCCTCTGGTTCCCCGGACGGCGCCCGCGTCCCCGTCCCGCGGCCCCCGCCGGGCGTGCTTGCTGGCGCCTCCCCGCCGCTGCCGGCCTCTCCTCTCCTCTCGTCCCGCGCGTGCGACCGCCCGTGTTCCCTTTCCCCTGTCTGGGCCCGAGCCGGCCTCGCCTCACGTGGGTGTTGTCCCCCGGCCTCTGCCAGCCGGTGGCGTCCCCCGGGCGGAGCAGTGCCCTCGGAGCCCTGATCGAGGGGGCGGGGAGCCTTGCTGAGTGTCAGACCTTGACCTCTGCTGTGTGTATATAAATAAATTTGGTCATTAAGGCTTCCTGCAGCAGCGACAATTCCTACACTTGAACCCTCAGTCCTTGGACTTCCCTGGTGTGGGCGGAGCAGTGCCCTCGGAGCCCTGATCGAGGGGGCGGGGAGCCTTGCTGAGTGTCAGACCTTGACCTCTGCTGTGTGTATATAAATAAATTTGGTCATTAAGGCTTCCTGCAGCAGCGACAATTCCTACACTTGAACCCTCAGTCCTTGGACTTCCCTGGTGTCCAGTGGTTCAGAATCCGTGCTACCACTGCAGGAGACACAGGTTCCGTCCTTAGATGGGGAACTAAGATCCCACACGCTGCGAGGCGCGCCACCCTCGGCTCTTCCTTCCAGTAAGCCTGCCACACTATCCTTTCCCCTTAGGTTGATTGCCTTTCTCCTTCAGATTGCTGTCAGTCGTTTCACCTCTCTGTACCTCATTTTCCTGAGCTGTAGAAAGGAGATGATTCTGAGGGACTTCCCCGCCAGCCCAGTGGCTAAGACTCCATACTTCCACCGCAGGGGGCAATAGGTTCTATACCTGTTCAGGGAACTAAGATCCCACATGCTGCCTGATGGGGCCATGAAAAAGAGGCGTTGGGGGGATGATTCGGGATTGCTCTGTGGCTAAGTTAAGAAGGTGTGGCACATACAGGTCTTAGCAAATACTGGTTTCCGGTCTTCGACACACCTGTTCCATGAAGCCGTTCCTTAGTCTGTTTCTTCATGGCTGCTCTCCGTTCCGCTACAACATCTGAAGATAGTTCCTCCCACCCCTGCAGGCTTTCAACCAGCTCTGCTCTACGGCAGCCCCCAGCATGCTGAGGCCCTTCCAAGAGGGTGAGGACCCTGCTCATTTGTTTTTGGGCAGGTTCTCATCATCACCCTCGGGATCGGGCAGGTCCTTGAAGTACTTTGCTTTTGGGGGAGGGGGTTGAAAATACTTATTTTTGCCTCTCCTGGGTCTTCATTACTGAAGGGCTTTTTCTCTAGTGGCGGTGTGTGGGCGTCTCTTCTTGAGGAGCACAGGCGCTGAGGCGCGAGGGCTTCAGTAGCTGCAGCGCGTGGGCTTAGCAGCTGTGTTTCCTGGGCTCTAGAACACAGGCTCAATAGTTGGGGCTTAGTTGCTCCACGGCATGTGGGATCTTCTCCGATCAGGGATGGAACCCGTGTTTCCTGCAATGACAGGTGGATTCTTTACCCCTGAGCCGCCTGGGAAGCCCTCAAGGTGTTTTATTTTTGCTTTTTATTCATTTTTTAAAAAAACTTTCTTTATGTAGTTTCAAGAATACACAAACATAGAGTAGTACCAAGATGGTCCAGCTAATAAGTGTTTTTTGATTCCTTGAATAGGTCTCATGACCTTGCAGAGCTCTCTGCCCCATAGAGGAGGTGAGATAGGTACACCACACAATATCCTCAGTTCAGTGCCTCAGGGAAATGGAGCTGAGAACCGGGAGATGGGACTTCCCTGGTGGTACAGTGGGTAGGAATCCGCCTGCCAGTGCAGCGGACACGAGTTCGATCCATAGTCAGGAAAGATTGCTCATGTTGCAGAGCAGCTAAGCTACAGCTGCTGAGCCCGGCTCTAGAGCCCGTGCTCCTGAAAAGAGAGGCCATGGCAACGAGAAGCCTGCGCGTCTCAACTAGAGAGTAGCCCCCACTTGTCACAGCTAGAGAACGCCCGCACAAAGCAACACGAGACCCAGGGCAGCCAGGAATGAATGAAAACATAGCAGTCATATTAGAAAAAGAAGAAGAATTGGGAGTAGAGAAAAGAGGGCAGTGTGCCAAAGCGCTGGTGCCATAGCTGCTGCCGCCGCCGCCGCCGCTGCCGCCGCCGCCGCCGCCGCCGCCGCCGCTTACTCATGTCCGACTCCATGTGACCCACGGACTGTGGCCCACCAGGCTCCTCTGTCCATGGGGTTCTCCAGGCAGGAATACTGGAGTGGATTGCATGCCCTCCTCCAGGGGATCTTCCTGATCCAAGGATTGAACCCGGGTTTCCTGCATTGCAGGTGGATGCTTAATTGCTGTCCTGTAGCGATGGTCCTCAAAACAAAACAAAAAGCAATAAACAGGAAGCTTCTATAAATTCTGAACATACTGATTTCGTTATCTCCCTTTTAAAAGCTTTAGCTCTGAGAAATCTGAGTTAAACTTGCCTAACTTCGTTAAGTCCAGTGTTCGTTGAGTTTATGTGAATGCACAGTCTCTTCCTCACACCCCATCTACCCACGCAGATTAAGTTCTGTACGCAAGGCCCTGCGACCTTGCTTTGAAGCATGTGTCTTCAAGCCTTGCTAACCCAAGAGCGGTTCTGGTTTACCTTTTTAACACTTCAGCTCTGGGACTTCCCTGGTAGTCCCAGTGGTTAAGACTTTGCACTTCCAACGCAGGGGCTGTGGGTTTGATCCCTGGTCAGGGGACTAAGACCCACATGCCAGGCAGCACAGCCAAAAATAAATAAAATAATGATAAAAACAGAAAACAACTTGGGCCACATTCATTGTCTGGTGTAAATGCTGCCACGTACTGCTTGTGTGACCTTGGCAAGTTACTCTATTGCTCTGTGCTTCCTTCCTTGTTGAGAGGAAACAGTTGTAGCTAGTGAATGATGACATTTGTGAAGCTTTCAGAAAAATGCCTGGAGGCAGTGTTTATTTTGGGCTTCCCTTGTCGCTCAGTGTTTCAAGAGTCCGACTACAGTGCAGGAGCCTTGGGTTCTGTCCCTGGGTTGGGAAGATGCCCTGGAAAAGGAAATGGCAACCCATGCTGGTATTCTCTCCTGGAGAATCCCATGGCCAGAGGAGCCTGGCAGGCTGCAGTCTATGGGGTCGCAAGAGTCCGAGTGAGACACGACTGAATGACTAAGCATGAACATGCATATGAAGCGTTATTTAAACAGGGAAGGTATGATTATCTTCCTGCCCTGATAAGGGTTTTGTACCACATTTCATTAAGTTAATCTCTTTGGTACAGTTACCACATAGCTCTTCTGATTGGTTTTTCCTTCCTTCTCTCTCCCCATAACCAGCTTCCTACCCCATATTCCATTGGGTTCATAGTTTAATCTTAGTTCATGCTCACGTGGAAGGGGGCTAATTAGCTCACTTTGATTGTTGCTATGTGGGAATATAGGCCAAATGGTGCAAAATGTGGCTTTTTTTTTAAAAGTGGAAATTTGGCTTTTTACAGGAAATCTTCTGGGGTTCTGTTTTGTTTAGTAAGGGTACATACTTCATCCAAAGTATGTGCAGGACAGTCAAATCACACTTATGAGCTCCGCTTAGCTAAGCTTGGCAGTATGTAACTTCTCACAGTTGCCTCAAACTGACTGCTATTCTGTGTCTCCTCATCTCCACCCCTACCCAGTAAGTGCCCCATGGGAAGCCAGAGGAAAGTGTTTGTAGAGTTGGGTACCAGGTTCATATCCTGGCTCCAGTGCCCCAGCTGTGTGACCTTGAGTAAGCTCTTGAACTTTTTGGTGCCTCAGATTCTCATCTGTGCCTGAGAGTCAGCCAGCGCACCTATTCAGTGAGCCTTCTGGGGGCCTGAAGTGATTCACATAGAGCAAGGGTCCCCAATCTCCAGGATCTGATGCCTGATGAGCTGAGGTGGAGCTGATGTAATAATAATAGAAATAAAATGCACAGTGAATGTAATGCACTTGAGTCATCCCAAGACTATCACCCCTCCTCCCCGACACCCCCTGGTCTGTGGGAAAATTGTCTTCCACAAAACTGGCCCCTGGTGCCAGAAAGGTGGGGGACCGCTGACCTAGAGCGTTAAATGGGGTCTGGCCTGTAATCAGTGCCAACATCCTCAGGGGCCTTGTCTCTCTCAGGGGATTGACCGACCTGCTAAAGCCGTTCTTCTTTGCATTCCAGGTCCAGTTCGGCCATGCTGGAGCTTGTGCCAACCAGGCTTCCGAAACTGCAGTTGCCAAGAACCAGGCCTTGAAGGAGGCCGGCGTGTTTGTGCCCCGGAGCTTCGATGAGCTTGGAGAAATCATCCAGTAAGTGGGCCTGGGGAGGGTGGCACCTCCCTGCCCCTTCCCCAGCCCCTCGCCAGGGCAGCAGCCTTGCCCAAATACCGGTGTCCGGTATGCCTGGTCTCTCTCAGGCGTCTAAGGTAGCTCTCCAGATGGTCTAGAATCTTTCCTTTTTGGCTTTCTTTTTTTCTAACTTGTTTCTAAAAGCAGCAGTTACAGGCTGTTCAGACTGAGCTGAAAACATTCAGTTTCTGAGCCTACCTACTTGGTAGGCCATGAATGAGAGACAAGCGTAGGAACACTCATCCATTACATGAGCTGTTGGCTCTTCCCATTCCTCCCCTCTGGCCTTCCTTGGCCTCCAGACTCAGCCTTCTCTGAGGTCCCGTTCAGAGGCAGTGGGGCTGGTCTTGGCTAGAACCTGTGGTAACCCACTTGGTAAGGGTAAGCTGCTGACAAGGGGGGATACGGGGCTGGGAATCTCTGGGGTTAGATGGAAGAGCATTCGAGAGATGCCCTAGAAGAGCCCAGAAGAATGAAATCCACGTGGATGTCTCTTCTTCTCCATTTTCCTGCCTCCCAGGTCTGTGTACGAGGATCTTGTGGCCAGAGGAGTCATTGTACCTGCTCAGGAGGTTCCACCCCCCACGGTACCCATGGACTACTCTTGGGCCCGGGTAGGTGCCCCGCGTCGTCCCTAACCGTGTGTGTGGCTGAGGTATGCTGGAGCTTGTGAGGTGGCCCCTTCTGACTAGGCAGAGAAACAGATGCAGGGCCCAGGAGGGGGCAAGGGCAGCGTGTACCTCCCACAGTGGTGTGGCCTGACCTGGAAACAGGGGCTGGGGACAGACAATGTCCTCTAGAGCCGTCTGCACCTGCTAAGAGATTTCAGGCTACTTGTCTAAGGCAGGGACATAGATACAGAGCAAATTCTCTTATCTACAAGATCTCTTAGAAATCCATTTTTAAAAGGCCAGTAACCCATTAGAACAATGGGTAGGAGCTGTTCTTTCAACATGAAGAGTTGCTCAGCTTCACTCCTTATAAAAGAAACCAAAGTAGAAACTGCAATACCAGTTATCTCCTACAGGTCAGTCTGTAGGACCAAAAAAGACCAAAAAAAGAAAATTCTCTGATATACTGTTTGTATGGGTGTGAAGAGGGTGGAGGGGCTTCCCTGGTGGCTCAGTGGTAAAGAATCTGCCAACAATGCAGGAGAAACAGGCGACGTGGGTTCAATCCCTGAGTCAGGAAGATCCCCTGGAGCAGGGCATGGCAACCCACTCCAGTATTCTCGCCTGGAGAGTCCCATGGACAGAGGAGCCTGGCGGGCTACCGTCCATAGGGTTGCAAAGAGCTGGGCATGACTGAAGCAACTTGGCATGCACGATGAGGCTGGTACATTGATTCATTGGTGGTGGGAGTAGCATTGGCGTGACCTCTCTGAAAGGCACGTGGATAACGTCAGTTCAGTGTAACAGCGCTCATACCGTGTGACCCAGCAATTCCCTGTCTGGAAAGCTCCCTGAAGGAAATGCTTGCATGTACACATATGTTCAAGAATATTTTTTGAGCTGATGGTCATTAGTGGAGGAATGGCCGATATGTGGGGTTGTCATGAAGGGATACTCGACAGCAGTTAAACAGAATGAACTTGATCTAGATATATGCTGACATGTGTAGCACTCAGATTCATTGAGTAAATAGTGCATTGTAGAACAGTGTTTCTGAGTATGAAAAATGTAGGCATGCAAAATGATGTCTGTTCTCCATGTATCCATGTGTGTACCTAAAATCAGAGAAAGAAAGGTCCAGAAAAATGTTCACCAAACTAACAGACATGAAATCAGAAAACCAGGGTGGGTGGGGTGGAGGTCAAAGGCAACATGACTTCATCTGTTCTAGTGTCGATTTCTTCAAAGGAGAGTGTATTCCTGTTGCTTCTGTAACTAAAATATAATAAGAGGCATTTCTTAAGTTCAGAAGGGATAACTAAAGAAATGGGCTTGGACAATTAGCTGGCGCTGCCTGCCTTGTGCCCCGACTCTGAAAACGGAAGATTCAGGACCTCAGTCCCCTCCCCGTGGAAAAGGGCGTGTTGAGGGGATTCTCCCACCTCCCCAGCCACGCGCCTCATTACATTTTGCTGGGGGACTGGCAGCTATGTGTAGAGTATTTAAAAATTGTTCCTTTGGAGTCATTCTTCCATTTCTTAGCCAGGTGACCTGGGGCTGGTTACTCTGTTGTGAGGTTAAAAGGAACCCCTGGATGCCAACAGCTAAGTGCCCTGCCTGAGTCCACAAACATTTAGTAAAGACAAGAAACAGGCCAGGCTGAGCGGGTGCCGTGGAGTGATTGCTCCTGTTTTCTTGCCCCAAGTGATCTATTCAAAGGGCTTTGCGATTCCTTCTCGGGAGGACTTTGAGAGTTGTTGCTTGGCCGCCAGTATTTAAGGCCTGGGACACTGGTTCTGGGCACAGATAGTGAGGACATTCTGGGAGAACCTCTGGTCACCACAGCCCTGCTTGTCTCTGCCCCCATCTCTGCTCAGGAGTTGGGCTTGATCCGCAAACCTGCCTCGTTCATGACCAGCATCTGTGACGAGCGAGGACAGGAGCTCATCTACGCGGGCATGCCCATCACCGAGGTCTTCAAGGAGGAGATGGGTATTGGTGGGGTCCTCGGCCTCCTCTGGTTCCAGAAAAGGTGAGGCATGGAGGGCAGAAGAGGGTAGGGCCTTGTGATCCAGCATTCATTTTCCTCCCCTGCCAAGGGAGTGAGAGTGGGCAGCTTTGGGGAACATGTCCAGGGCCAGGCTTTCTGGCCACAGATCAGTGGAAAGGTCAAAAGAAAGAGATACAGGTTCCTAAGTCTTCCGAGGATGGAAAGGCCAGCCTGAACCAAGAGAAGTAGAAAGCATTGACCTCATCAAGGATCTCGGATCAAGGATCTTTCCCTTGGGAATTTTTAAAGAAATGGGCCAGATTTGAATGCAGGCCTGTTGAGAGGAAGGTCTGGATGCATCTAGTGGCTTAGAGTGCAGGCCTGGTGGAGTTGCTCAACAGGCAGAAAGTACCTTATAGTGTGTCCTCTGAATTTGTGTCTTATCACCTCGCATGGGGGGAAAAATCGGTTTTCTCTGCAACTGCCAAGCTCAGCCCTCCCCTGGGACTGACAGCTGGGCAAGGAGGCTAATATGTAGTCACAGAGCCCTGCCTTGGCGTGGTCCTGGGCAGAAAGCCAGGTGGAAATCTTGGTGTGTGTCCTGGTCTCACCTCCAAGAGGTGGGTCTGGGTCCTGCCTTGAGCCCTTCCTGGGAAAAGTTCAAGGCTTGTAATACCTCTGACAGGTCTCACTGTATGCGCTCTTGCGTCCCCACAGCTCCAGACTTGGGGGTATTTTGTTTATTTTGTGGGTTTTCATGTTTTTTTTTTTTTTAATTGTGGTGCACACTTTGTGGTATCTTACTTAATTTCCCAATCTGGGATGGAACCTGCCCAAGCAGTCAAAGTGTGGAGTCCTAACCACTGGACCACGAGGGAACTCCCCAGACTTTGTTATTAATCATCAGTGGGAGGTTGATCACTGTGCACTGTGAAAGGGACCAGGGCCCTCACCTCCTCTCTGCCTGGCACGTGGAGAGTAGTAACTGCAAACACAGGTCACATCATGTCGCAGCAGCTCAGCTGAAAAAAACTGCCCAAAGAAGAGGTTTCAAGCCCTGCTTGCTAAGCTCAATTTTAAAAGCAGTATTTGATATCAGCAACATCCAGAGCCACTCAGGGATCCAAAGAGTTGTGCCTTGGAGTTCTGCCTTAGACCTGGATTGGGGGCTTGTTGCCCTTCTAGAGTTTGAGTGACTTGTTCAAGGAGATGGGAAACAGGAGGACCGTGGCCTCATCAGTGTATCTCCTGTTCAGCCCCTCACCCTTGTTCCAGTTCTCATGTCCCCTCCCCTGTCCTCGCCCTCCAGGTTGCCCAAATACTCTTGCCAGTTCATTGAGATGTGCCTGATGGTGACAGCTGATCACGGGCCTGCCGTCTCTGGGGCTCATAACACCATCATCTGCGCTCGGGCCGGCAAGGACCTGGTCTCCAGCCTTACCTCGGGACTGCTCACCATCGTGAGTATTGTCATCCTAGGAGGTGAACAGCGGGGACTTTGGTTGGCATCGTGCCACTTGGTTGCACTGCAGTCCTAGAGGGAGCCATGGAGTGTGAGACCCCATGCCGGGGGCTGTTGGGGGGAACCCTGGATCAGCCCGAGAAGCCGAAGGAGACTGACAGCTTGGGGTGACATGGGCTGGCTCCTCCACAGGGCGACCGGTTTGGGGGTGCCCTGGATGCAGCAGCCAAGATGTTCAGCAAGGCCTTTGACAGCGGCATCATCCCCATGGAGTTCGTGAACAAGATGAAGAAGGAAGGAAAGCTTATCATGGGCATTGGTCACCGAGTGAAGTCGGTGAGTTGTCTTTCTCCTTCAGGCCCTGGGTCAGCGGGGTGTGGGGCACAGCCGGGCTCTCAGCTCCCAGCAGGCAAAGCTTTGCTGACAGATGCCGACACTGAGCAGCTCTTTTTCCCATTATAAAACGGATTGCCCATAAGCAGTCCATTCGGTTGTGGTGTGAAAATGTGATGAACTGGGACCTTGGTAACTTTAGCTTCCTGGGCGACTCTTACAGGAGAAGGGACTAAGGTCAGGGTTAAGGGGACAGATATATCGGTCACTAGATAATGCTGCAGACTGGGGTAACAGCTCCAAAAATCTCAGTGGCTCTTGGGGCCAAGTTATGTTTAGAAATCAAAGGGAACGAGAGAAGAAGTGGCAGCTGCTTGGGGCCCCACAGGGACAGTTCAGGGTCCATGGCTCCACCGCTCCAGGAACCTCAGGGAGTTAGTCACTCTGCTGGCCTAAGTGGGGTGTATGACTTGGATTAATACAAGAGGATCCTGCATTCATCCCGGCAGCCCCACGCTGGGCCAGTGCAGAGTAAGTCCAGAGGTGGCTGGATGGCAAAGACTGAGCCGGAGACAGTGGTTTCTGCTGAGGGACATCCCATCTGGCCTCATAGAACTTGGGCCACCACCCCCAGCTCCCAGGCAGACGGTACACGCACAGCACAGGGCACCTTGCCTAGCCAGTGTCGCGCCTGTGCTGCCATGCCATCTTTGGGTGCCGTCCTTCCTGGAGTCCATCCTGGCCTTGTGTGTCTTGGCCAAGGGAGGAGGTCACTGTGGTATTGGGACTTGGCACCCAGTCCATCTCACTCCCCTGCTGATGGGACCGCCTAGTATGGGTCTCTGAACCGAGAGTTCATCTACACTCATTGCAGGTCCAGAGGGTTTCCTGGAATTTCAGGGGTGCTTTGCTGCCCCACTGCCAACATGTGCTTACTTAGTTAAAAACTAAGAACTTTGTAGAACTTTGTTACATCTTGACTAGGTTGCTGATGAGCAGTGTGGCTAGTGGCTAGAAACTCAGACTTCCCGTTGGAAGGTGCGTACTGCTTTGGGGGGTTTTTTTGTTTGTTGTTCGGTTTGGTTTTTGGCTGTGCTGCTCGGCCTGAGATTTTAGTTCCTCAACTGGGGATTGAACCTGGGCCCCTGGCAGTGAAAGCGCAGAGTTCTAACCCCTGGACTGCCAGGGAAGTCCTGTGCCCTGCTGCTTGACCCTGTAGGATCCATGGCTAATTTATCCAATATCTCCACATCTCAGGTGGTTTTGAGGCTCAAATATAAGAGGACATCAGAAACCTTAAACCTCACAGCAGTGGATATGACATGTACAGCTGTGTCTACCTGTGACACAAGCAAGAACACGTCCCTTTTTTTTGGCCTGTGTCATGCGAGGTCTTAGTTCTTCCACCAGGGATCAAACCCATGCCCCTTGCAGTGGAAGTGCGGTGTCTTAACCACTGGACAACCAGGGAAGTCCCAGGAACGTGTCTTTTAACAGCCATGTCAGAGTGGTTCCTCTAACTTTGGATCACTTCCTAGATCAACAATCCAGACATGCGCGTGCAGATTCTCAAAGATTATGTCAGACAGCACTTCCCTGCCACCCCCCTGCTCGACTACGCGCTGGAAGTAGAGAAGATTACCACCTCCAAGGTAAATGAAAATGTTCCTAATTCCCAAATCAGGGTTTTGGGTGAATTTCTTGGAGAAAATGACTGCCAAGTCACAGTTTGATTGTGCGCTAAAATCGAACCCGGTTTTCTGAAAGATTTTTGTTTCTGTTGCTTAACTAAGTTGGCACATACTCAGTGTCAATGAGAGTCCTCTGCTAGACCTTAGAAATCAAGACAGTCTCTCCTGTAAACTGGGATGTGTTGGTGGGAGGTTTTAAAATAGCAGTCAGGAATTAATAGTAGTAGTTTTAGTAGTAATAGTGGAACATCATGCAGAACAAAAATGAGTAATAATGACAAATGTGTTGAATTTTTTTTTTTTTTTTTTGCCTTCCCAGAAACCAAACCTTATCCTGAATGTAGATGGTTTAATTGGAGTTGCATTTGTAGACATGCTTAGACACTGCGGGTCCTTCACTCGGTGAGCTTGCAGCTATTTTCTTCCTCCTAACGTTTATTGATTTTTCTCGGTGATTCCTCCCAACTCCAGGAGCAATGCACGTTCATTAGGGAGCATTAAGAACTGCCTCTACGCCTACCACCCAGAACACCCTCCCTTTACTAATTAGAGTCCAAAGAGAGCTAGCTTCTCATTCCTGGGCAGAAATTATAGTGTCTGTGGGGAGGAGGGCAGTCATGTGAGCCATTTGAAAACTACAAGTGAATTGTGTGTTACAGGGAGGAAGCTGATGAATATATTGACATTGGAGCCCTCAATGGCATCTTTGTGCTGGGAAGGAGTATGGGCTTCATTGGTAAGTTGGTAGTAAGAGTCTGTTTGGTTTCGGTGTTTTGTTTGTTTGTTTTACCCCGTGGTTCAGGTATACCACTTACTTATGTGGCTAGTTTCTTTCTTTCTTAGGCTGTCCTGCACAGCTTGCAAGGTCTTAGTTCCTCAAGCTGGGTCAAATCTCGGTCCTAACCACTGGACCACCAGGGAATTCCCCAGGCCAGTTTCTATCAGAGAGATGTCACATCATCTTGATCATTGTTGCTAATTCTTCCTTTGTTAAACTTCGGCTTTATCTTTGTTCCTTTTTTCTTGTAAGTTTGATTGCTAGCCTAGGAAAACTGAATGAAATCTGATAGTTCCTTTTACCAATGCAAACATCTACCTGTGGGATGGATCTAGATGGACTTCCCCATTTTTTGTGTGTATTAGTACGATTTCCCTTCCTTATCTTCTCTCCTTAACCAAAATTCAACACTCACCAGCTCTTAGCAAAAAGGTGCGTTTGCTTTATTTTAGGGCACTATCTGGATCAGAAGAGGCTGAAGCAGGGACTCTACCGTCACCCATGGGACGATATCTCATACGTTCTTCCGGAACACATGAGCATGTAACAGAGCCAGGAACCCTGTTACAATAAAGTGATGATGAGAACTCTTCCCCTGGGAAGCAGCCACAGACATCTGGCACTGGAGCTTGCTTAAAGGATGGGCCTGGAGTATCAACAGCCCCCAGCATCCAGACGTTCAAGACCAACACCCACAGGCTAACACTGTTCAGTCAACACAAAGAAGCTTAATATTTTTTTTTAATAAGCATAGAAATAAGAACCCAGCCAATACTTGTGACATTTGCTCTGCTACCTGCTATATTTATTATATAGAAGCATCTAAGCACTGCCAGGATCGTGTTCTTCCTCATTGGAGGGTGTTACAATGTTGCTTTCTTTTACTTTTTCCATTAGCTTAAAAAAAAAAAAAAGGTTTCCCTTGAAGGAAGGGAATGACACTTTTAAGACCTCAAGATACTTTCCATTTAAAGGACCCATACCCCTAATATCTTATTTTTTTCCCTTTTCTTCCTCATATAACCTGAAGAGCATTGTATTAATCTGATTTTTTTTTTTTTTTTAGGATCTTTTTGTATGTTGTGTGTTAGGAGTTTGGTATCTCCCCGAAATGTTCCCTGTTGCAGACCAGTGTCTGCTTGTGTCAGGGGGCATGGGACCACTGCATTCTTAGCCATTGTTAGAGTATGGGGAGTGGTAATTTAAAATGTAAACTTGTAACATACATATGTTTAAAATGGAAATGCAAAGCAAAAAGCTGTGAAATGTCTTGTGTCTTATGTTCTCTGTATTTATGCACCTGACTTTTGTCTGTCATTGACTCTTCTCCAGCCAGTTTGCATCTGTAATCCACAAAGATTCCAGGCAGCTGCCACCTCAGTCTTTCCTCTGTATTATCATACTTTGGTTTAAATAAACTATATAGTAACACTGACTGCCATCTCATGTCATCCATATATTTTCATCTGCATTCCTTTGAAATGTACTTACTAAGTTTTACTACATGCAGTTTTAAAATGTTCATCCACAGACTTTGCTGATGGTACAGTAGATGGGTATCGGAGACACAGGTTCAATCCCTGGTCTGGGAAGATTCCAAATGCTGAGAAGCAACTAAAGCCCATGTGCTACAACTACTGAACCCACGCTCTAGAGCCTATGAGCCACAGCTTCTGAGCCTGAGTGCCTGGAGCCTGTGTTCCGCAACAAGAGAAGCCCACGCATGGCAAAGAAGAGTTGCCTCCGCTGCAACGAGGGAAGGCCCAAGTGCAGCAACAAAGATAGCTCGCAATCAGAAATTCAAAAATAAATAAGATCTTAAAAAAAATTCATACATCTCTTAAAGAAGAATCAAGGGAATTCCCCTGGCAGTCCGGTGTTTGGGACTGCCCAATCTCACTGCCAGCAGCCCTGGGCTCCATCCCTGGTCCAGGAACTAAGATCCCACAAGCCACCAGGTGCAGACAGATAAAAATAGATTAAAAAAAAATTACTATCTTCAAAATAAACCCCAGTATCTTCTGTGAAACTGCCTCCCATTTCTCAGTGAATGGAAACCAAAAGTTTACATAGATACTGAAGCCAAACACCTGGAAGGCATCCTTTCACTTCTCTGGTTGGCAAGTCCTGTAGATTCATCCTTTAAATAACTCTGATCTGTCCATATCGAGTCTGCCAACTTAGTGCCCCTTGTTCTAGTTTTGGCTCCTTACAGCCCACTTTCCAAGCAGCCCACTAGAGGTGTTTTTAAAGGTGCATCTGATTAAGCCATCCCCTTGCCTGAAGCCTCAAAGCGGCTTTTATTCATCATTTAAACAAGTATGTATGGAACAGTAATTGTGAACCAAGCCCTATGTAAAAACACCTGAAGGTTAAACACCTCATTTAACCTTCACAGCGATCTGCCAAGTTAGTATCCCGTTTTTAAAAGAAAAATTAGTTCAAAGACTAAGTTATTTGCTCACCCTCATCCACTTAACTGGGGCTCAGTCTCACGTCTTTTTTCCATTTTCACTCCAAGGCCATTCTAAACCTTTAAATAAAAATCCAACGGTGCCACCCAAGACACTAATGGTTGAGGGCCTAAGGTGGTTTTTGTTGCACAAAACGACCACGAAGAACACGCTGCTCTCTAGGAGGAGGAAAGAGCCATCGTCCAAATGGGCATGTGGATGGGAGGCCTCCGGGGAAGACAGTCATAACGGGAGCACACCAGTTTCCCCTTACCAGAGACGCACGCCGAAGGACAGGGGCGGCGGCGCATGCGCAGACCCAGTGGCGGCCGGCTCCGCCCCGCGCCCACTCTTTATTCCCAGAATCCCTCTGTGTCGCACCGGAACGGCAGAAACGTTCGGGGACTGAGGAGTCGGGCGCGGCGGCGTCAAGATGGCGGCTGCGGCTGTGGCGGCGGCGGCAGCGGCGGCCGCGGCCGCATCTCTGCAGGTGCTGGAGATGGAGAGCATGGAGACAGCCGCCGCCGGCTCCGCGGGGCTAGCCGCCGAAGTCAGAGGTAGCGGCACGGTGGACTTCGGGCCTGGGCCTGGTTTGTCTGCAATGGAGGCGAGCGGGGGCGACCCGGGCCCGGAGGCCGAGGATTTCGAGTGCAGCTCTCACTGCTCGGAGCTGTCGTGGAGGCAGAACGAACAGCGGCGCCAGGGCCTCTTCTGCGACATCACCTTGTGCTTCGGCGGTGCGGGAGGCCGAGAGTTCCGGGCCCACCGCTCGGTGCTGGCCGCCGCCACCGAGTACTTCACGCCCCTGCTCTCGGGTCAGTTCTCCGAGTCCCGCTCGGGCCGGGTGGAGATGCGCAAGTGGAGCTCCGAGCCCGGGCCCGAACCCGACACGGTGGAAGCCGTTATCGAATACATGTACACCGGGCGCATCCGCGTCAGCACGGGCAGTGTGCACGAGGTGCTGGAGTTGGCCGACAGGTAGGGGACGCAGGCGGGATGCGGAGAGCGGGGGTGGAGATGCTCGCCGACCGCGGACCGCATCCAGGGAGGGCGCGGGACAAGGCGGGGAGGGCAGTGCTCTTGGGTAGGCTCGAGTGAGCCCTGGCGAAGTGCACTCGTTTGATACTTATTGAGCGCCTGCTGCGTGTTGTGGGGCTGCCACTGCGCTGGGCACAGAGGGTGCGGCCGGCCAGGCAGGCGAGGGGTCGTGTCTCCAGGTGAAGAGACAAAGGCAATGAAAAAGCCCGCCTTTAATGAGTACAGTGTTGACATTTCAAAAGGATAGTAATTGCGTAAAGACCTTTCTCGGGAGGTGACATTTAAACCGACCTTTAAATGGCAAGGGAATCCTGGCCATGCAAAGATGAGGAATGACCATTCCTGGCAGATAGCGCAAAGGCCCCGCATCTCGTTTGGCTTAGAGAAGTAAAAAAGGAAAATTCAGTGATCTAGGGGGTGAAGGGGAGAAGGGTGTGTGAAATGCGTTGGATAAAGGAGTTTGGATTTTACAAGGTGATGTGAAGCTGGCTAAAGAAATGATTTGACTGAAATATTTTAAAGATGATTCTGCTACTGTGGAAAATGGGTTTTAGAGGGCCCAGATGGATATTCCAGAAACTATTTAGGAAGCAGGTGAATGCAGTTTGGAGATGGGAAGGAGCCTTTTGGGGCAGTATTCTGTGTGCATATTTGTTATGTGAACAACTACCTCCTGAGTCAGCCACTGGGTTCTGAGCATTTGGGGATTCAGCAGTGAATAAAAGAGACAAAAGTCCCTTTCCGCATTGCACTTACATAAGTAGATGGACGGCAAATAAAACAGCATGTTGGATGATTGCTCTAGCTATTTTGAAAAATAAAGGATGGCGGGTCATACAGAAAAAGTTGATGTAAAGAAGCTGTTTTTTAAATTGAATGGATAGAGAAATCCTCCTGAAGAAAAAGACATTTGCTAAGAATTGAAAGAGGTGTGGTTAAGAGTGTTTCAGGTAGGGGACGTCTCAGGTGCAAAGGCCGTGAGATGGAGTTTCTCTGGAGGCTGCTGCTGCTAAGTCGCTTCGGCAGTGAGAATAGCAAAAGGCCAGTGTGGCTGGATCAGAGGCATGCAGGGCGAGAGAAGTAGGAGAGGCCTGAGGGTGGTAATGGGGATAGATCCAGATCCCACAGGGCTGTGTCAGCCTGTGGAAGGACTTGGGCTCCTACTCTAAGTAACATGGGAAGGTTTAGGGTAGAGTAATGATGCATTCTGATTTGGAGGATTCTGCTGTGTTGAGAAAAAGTATGAGGTGGTGGGGAAGGGGCTGCAAAGGCAGAAGCAGAGAGACTAGGAGGTTGTTACAGAGGTGGTAGAGGCTTGGACTGAGGAGGGAGAAGTAAAAGTGATGAGAAATGCTTTGATTCTAGATGTATTTTGAAGGCAGAGGAGAGAAATTTGCCAGTGGATCTGATGTGAGGGATAAGGGAAAAGACTGCTGGTTTTTTGACCCATTGGAAAGATGGAGTTGTTATTGATTAAGATGTGGAAAAGTGCAGGAAAGTGTTTGGGAGGAAGTGTTTGGTTTTTGGTCCAGGAAACGTCTTCTGGATGTCTAATAGGACATTGGATGGAAGAGCATTGGGAGCTAGAGATTGGGAGGAAATTAGCATATAGATGGTAATTAAAGCTTTGGGACTGGATAAAATTACTTAGGAAGAGAGTGTAGATAGCAAAGAGAAACCGAAGGACTGAGCTCTCGGGTTCTCCAGAATGTTAGAGACACCAGCAGAGCACCTGATCCCGTGGAAGGCTAGAGTGTATCAAGGAGGGAGTAGCCGACCATGTCAACTCTGTCGCTTGTCGGTGAGCGTTGGATTTGGTGATAATAGAGGTCATTGATGGCTCCGACGGGAGCCACTTAAGTCTGACCGTTGGGACTTCTCTGGTGGTCCAGAGGCTAGAATGCTGCACTTCAGTGCAGTGGGCCCTGGTTCTGTCCTGGTCTGGGACCTAGATGCCACAACTAAAAGATAACCTCAAGCAGCCAAATAATACAGTATCTTTAACAAATAGTATTTAAGAAATAGTCAAGAGGATCAGAAAAACGATACTCATGGACCTGTGTGAGAAGTCATCCAGGGAGGTCTTTTCCCCCTGTAAGCTAGGAGATGGGCTTCCCAGGTGACTCGGTGGTAAAGAATCCGCCTGCCAATGCAGGAGGCGCAGGAGACCTGGGTTTGATCACTGGGTCGGGAAGATCTCCGGAGGAGGAAATGGCAACCCACTCCAGTATTCTTGTCTGGAAAATTCCATGTAGCCTGGCAGGCTACAGTCCATGGGGTCGCAAAAGAGTCGGGGACTCGACTGAGTGACTAAGCACGCACGCACACAACCTGAGAGATCTTGGAGCGTGTTTGTGTGCTGATGAAAATGAATCCATGGAAGAGGAGAAATTGATGTTACAAGGACTAGAGTCTTTGAAACCAAGAAGGGGATAGAATCCATATTAAAAGTGGAGAAGTGGAACTGGGAAGGCAGAGTATAGGGTATAGCTGTAGGCAGACAGATTGAATAGTGGGAGGGAATTCTCTGGTGGTCCAGGGATTAGGACTCATGGCTTTCACTGCTGGGACCTAGGTTGAAGCCCTGGTTGAAGAACTAAGATCCTCCAAGCCTCTCGATGTGGCTGGAAAAAAAAAAAAGGATTGGATAATGGGAAAATGAGGTTTTTGCCTGATTGCTTCTGTTTTCTCAAAATATGATACTGGGTCATCTATTTGAGGGTGGGGTGGAATGTGGCAGGCGTGTGTCTGCAAGGGGTGGTTTGTCGAATGCAGATGGATGGAGAAGGGTCATTGCGCTCACTCCAGCTCTGTTTTCTTCTGTCATGTGAGCGTGTGTTCTTTCAGATTTACCCCTCCTTTACTGGAGACCTGGGTGAGGAGAGGAGAGAACACCCCCAGACAATTTACTTAGAACTTTAACTTCTCTCCATGTGTCAGTTGCTGAGTGCCACTTTGTGTTTGACACTATGCCTTGCAACTGTCACAACCAATCTTACCCATCAGCTTTGAGGCAGGATTCCTTTACAACCCCTCCTCCCCCATATAGTCTGTCTGTTGATCATACCTACCTTGCAGGACACTTGCACTATAAAGCGATAATAGGAAGTGCCCAGCATGATCCCTGTCACGTGACACATGCCTAGTATCCGACAGGCAGCTATTGTTTTCATAGAGCAGTGTTTCCAAACACCTGTCCAAGGAAATATGTGTTGGCTTATCTGGAGCACCTGCCAAAAATCACAAGTAGAAGGTGGGGAAGCCCAAGAAAGAGTGATCCTGGCACCCAGGCATATTTGAGAGCCACTAGAGCTCTTAACCACCCTGCCTTGTCTTATGTCTGAGATGGTGTGCTCCCTAAAGAGGGTAAAGGGAGCCTGTCTTGAAATTCATCTTCATATCACAAGTCAGTTAGTTATTAAGCACAGTAATCATAGTAGCAAGTAGTTCCTGAAGTGAGAGAGGCCTGGACTGACTGGTGAAGTCATTCTTAAATTGTTAAAGTTTTCCGTTCTGGAGATTTAATCCTTAGTGTGTCTACTAAATCGCTGCAGTCGTGTCCAACTCTGCGACCCTATGGACTCTTAGCCCTCTAGACTCCTCCGTCCATGCGATTCTCCAGGCAAGTATACTGGAGTGGGTTGCCGTGCCCTTACTCCTTAGCTGTAGTCTCAAATTGGCCACCCTTAGGGCTTAATTCTGCCAGATTAATTTATGTGAGCCAACACCATCTAGTCAGCTACATGCCAAACCGCTTTTCTTTTTAATGTGGAGGGGCCTACACATTTTCTGTTGTTTTATTTTTTGGCTTCTTCAGATCTTTGAGTTTGCCTTGCCACTCCTGCTTTAATGAGAACCCAGCTCAGGACAAAACCCCTGAGCACCACCCCTGCCCCCATCCCTGGGTTACTCAGGGAGAAAGCTCTGGTGATGAGAAGATTAAAACCTCTGACACAAAGCCTGCACAGCCATTCCCTCTGAAATCCGACCAGACAGCCTCCCGGGAGTCACAGTTTTTATACCATGTAGTTGATGCTTCAGGAAGTCTCTTCACTGAGGCCCAGCCTTATCTAGGAAGAGACTGGTTGCTAGCCAGGGACTTGGGCAGGAGGGCACAGACAAGTTTGGATTGAGGTTTGCCTTTGCCAGGGGTAAATTACAGTGGAAAGAGAGTGTAGGACTGTTGTTCTTTATTAAAGGATATGTTCTGAAATACCTTACATAATCAAAAACTCCATTTTGTGTGTGTATCACCAAATTTTGTATAATATATAATTACATGTAAACTATCTAATGTAAATAAAATATATAAAGATGATTTTTATATATGCTTTTAAACATACTTTCCCACACAATCCTGTTTAATTTGGGAGGATTTGCTTTTTTTTTTTTTTTTCAAGTATTGTGAATGAAGTGAGATGAAACTTATATTTCAGTTTGTATAATTTAGATGTTCTCAAAGAGCATTTTCAAAGTATCCACATTTGAAAATTAATCCTTCCTCTTTTTCTTGGTTTTAGGTTCCTATTAATTCGTTTAAAAGAGTTTTGTGGAGAATTTCTCAAGAAAAAGCTACATCTCTCTAATTGTGTGGCCATTCATAGCTTAGCTCACATGTATACCCTAAGCCAGCTTGCTCTGAAAGCGGCGGATATGATACGGAGAAACTTCCACAAAGTAATTCAGGATGAGGAATTTTATACTTTACCTTTTCACCTCATCCGAGACTGGCTGTCAGACTTGGAGATCACAGTTGATTCCGAAGAAGTTCTATTTGAAACAGTTTTGAAGTGGGTTCAGAGAAATGCTGAAGAGAGAGAGAGATACTTTGAAGAACTTTTTAAATTGCTCAGATTGTCCCAGATGAAACCTACTTACCTTACTCGTCATGTCAAACCAGAGAGGCTGGTGGCCAATAATGAAGTTTGCGTCAAGTTGGTGGCCGATGCAGTGGAGAGGCACGCTCTGAGAGCTGAGAACATACAGTCTGGCACATTCCAGCATCCTGCTTCTCATGTCTCATTATTACCTCGCTATGGGCAAAACATGGACGTGATCATGGTTATTGGAGGCGTGTCAGAAGGAGGAGACTATTTAAGTGAATGTGTGGGATATTTTGTCGACGAGGACAGATGGGTAAACCTACCCCATATCCATAATCACCTTGATGGACATGCCGTTGCAGTAACAGAATCCTACGTGTATGTTGCTGGGTCAATGGAACCAGGGTTCGCTAAAACTGTAGAAAGGTATAATCCAAATTTGAATACCTGGGAACACGTTTGTAGTCTGATGACAAGGAAGCATTCTTTTGGGCTAACAGAAGTCAAGGGGAAGCTCTACAGCATTGGCGGACATGGCAACTTCAGTCCCGGTTTTAAAGATGTGACTGTTTATAATCCTGAGCTAGATAAATGGCACAACTTGGAATCGGCACCAAAGATTCTTCGAGATGTGAAAGCGCTCGCCATTGAAGACCGGTTTGTGTACATCGCTGCCCGCACTCCTGTGGACCGGGACACTGAGGATGGATTAAAGGCTGTCATTACTTGCTATGACACGGAGACTCGACAGTGGCAAGATGTGGAATCTCTGCCGCTTATTGACAATTACTGCTTTTTCCAAATGTCTGTGGTCAACTCAAACTTTTATCAGACAGCCTCGTGCTGCCCCAAGAGTTATTCTTTAGAAAATGAAGAGGCGATACGAAAAATCGCCAGCCAGGTTTCCGATGAGATCCTTGAAAGTTTACCCCCGGAAGTCCTAAGCATTGAAGGAGCGGCCATCTGCTATTACAAAGATGACGTTTTCATTATTGGAGGCTGGAAAAACAGCGATGACATTGACAAGCAGTATAGGAAAGAAGCCTACCGGTACTGTGCCGAGAGAAAGAGGTGGATGCTCCTTCCTCCCATGCCGCAGCCCCGCTGCCGAGCCACTGCCTGCCACGCGAGGATCCCATACCGGTACTTGCATGGCACTCAGAGGTACCCCATGCCTCAGAACTTGATGTGGCAGAAGGACAGGATCCGACAGATGCAAGAAATACATCGACATGCCCTAAGCATGCGGCGCGTGCCAAGCTCTCAGATAGAATGCTAGGTTCTTTGATGCATGCTTAAGACAGACCTTTTCGTGAGGTTGAAGATACCCAGACTGTTACTTGAAAATGTAGGTCAATAACTTATTTTCTACATGAATGGATTATCACCCCCATATAAAGGAAATACAGTTAAAAACTGAAGAATGGGAAAATCAATTCAGTACGTGGTAATTTTTGTCAGTTTGCAGTCTATCTGTTGTTGGTTTGTGTGTATGTTGGCAAAATAAGATCTTATTAAAGATAAATGGAAAAACCAGGTGTAGTTACTTGGTGGTTTTTCTGCCAACAGTTTATAACTTCTTTGTTTTAGGGACTTATGTTTTGAACATGCTTTAAGCACCGATTTTATTTGCACATTTATTTTGATAATCTTTTTCATTTTTTTTTCCTGAATGGTTGGTTTTGACAAGATCAGAATGCATGCATTGAGCCCTCATCTATAGGAGGAATGTGCAATAGTGAGGTTGAAGTCTGAAGGAAAAAGCACAATGTTTCAGCAGGATGATTTCCCAGTGTTTGCATTGCTATTTTGTTGTCTTTGTTTATCTTGCAATACTTGTTTATTTCTAGAAGACAGGACTGATGAGAAATTTGTGATTGGCATTTGTGGAATAATTTTCATTTCTTTAGCATCTCTGTTGTAAACTTCAGGCTATCACTCTGAGATAATGGTGGTTAGCAAGAGTACTGATCTTTAGCTGATGAACTGATTACAGAGGAAGTTAATCTCTTTGAAATTTGTTTCTCTAAGCAGAAAAATATTACTGGTCTAGAGTAAGACATCAAAGGCATTGAAAAATTTTAAAACACTTTTTTCAGGAGTTATTTGAAGAGAAGTTACTGAGTATAAATAATGCCTATGACAATCGACACTCAATGCCTTTAGTTTTAAATTTTGCTCTAATGCATATTATATGGAATCCTCATCATTCCTTTCTAAAAGAAACTTTTCAAAATAGGAAGGAAGGAACTAACAGTTTAGGGAAATGTTGCTAAAGAGAAGCCTTATTATTTCTCAACCTGGATTATTATAATATTTTATCCATTTGTCCTAGACCTTCACTGAAACTTTACCTGAGCCTAGACTACAACATTTGGGCACATAATTACGACTCTTAAAAACTGATCACTGTGGTTATCTTTTATTTATTCTAATGCATTCCTCTGATCTTCCCACCTGTGCCCAGGCAGTATGGAAATTATCACATAGATTGACCTTTAGCGTTCAGTTAATGTAAGAAACTCCTGCTCTAGTGGTTTGAAGTGTGGGGTCCAGTATACTTTTCTTGTTTCTTTCAGAATGTTTCTACCTTCTTGGACATTCTGGAATACTATTCTAGAAGGTAAATTCCAAGTGCAGTATTTTTTTTTCCCCTCAGTTAGTTCATTATAGTTCTTTTTTTCATTTCTTTAGCATCTCTGTTGTAAACTTCAGGCTATCACTCTGAGATAATGGTGGTTAGCAAGAGTACTGATCTTTAGCTGATGAACTGATTACAGAGGAAGTTAATCTCTTTGAAATTTGTTTCTCTAAGCAGAAAAATATTACTGGTCTAGAGTAAGACATCAAAGGCATTGAAAAATTTTAAAACACTTTTTTCAGGAGTTATTTGAAGAGAAGTTACTGAGTATAAATAATGCCTATGACAATCGACACTCAATGCCTTTAGTTTTAAATTTTGCTCTAATGCATATTATATGGAATCCTCATCATTCCTTTCTAAAAGAAACTTTTCAAAATAGGAAGGAAGGAACTAACAGTTTAGGGAAATGTTCCTAAAGAGAAGCCTTATTATTTCTCAACCTGGATTATTATAATATTTTATCCATTTGTCCTAGACCTTCACTGAAACTTTACCTGAGCCTAGACTACAACATTTGGGCACATAATTACGACTCTTAAAAATTGATCACTGTGGTTATCTTTTATTTATTCTAATGCATTCTTCTGATCTTCCCACCTGTGCCCAGGCAGTATGGAAATTATCACATAGATTGACCTTTAGCGTTCAGTTAATGTAAGAAACTCCTGCTCTAGTGGTTTGAAGTGTGGGGTCCAGTATACTTTTCTTGTTTCTTTCAGAATGTTTCTACCTTCTTGGACATTCTGGAATACTATTCTAGAAGGTAAATTCCAAGTGCAGTATTTTTTTTTCCCCTCAGTTAGTTCATTATAGTTCTTACTAGTTGGATCAAACCTCAGAAGAAAAAGCACAACCAGGAATTTTGGCTCTCAGTGTGCTGCAGGACTATTAATGCTTAGCCCTTGGACTCTATACTAAGAAATTACCTGAAATTTCTAAATTGGTATCCTCGCCTAAGAACATTTTTTTAAAATGTGTTGGAAATCTACTTTAAATGCATTCAATTTAGTCCAGGGTAGGGATGGGAAACTGCAAGTCTCTTTCTATATGAGGATATATTATCCTACCCCATCTCTATCATTTCCTTAATTTCCATTTATTTGTAGCTATTTTAATAAAAGTTATTAAATTCTGAGAATTGCCGATTAGTTGTGGAGAGGTCTATGCAAGACAGAAAAGCTCATTGAATGGCGTTCTCATTTCTCTCTGATAGACTATACTAGCAAACTTCCTTTTCTTGATGTTGTTGAAATAATTTAGTAGCTCAGTAAGGTACCAGTTTCTTTCCAGGAGGGTGTGATGTCAGGTTTTTTAAATTGTGTTGTTGTTTTTTTTTTTTTTTTTGGTCTCAGAGATGTCTTCTGAGATAGCCATTACCAAGTTACTTGTAGGGTTGTCTTTTTTTCACATGATGTAGCAGAAGCCATAACTCATAAGATTTAGGTATAATCTGGTTTTGAAAACATGATTGAAACTGTTGTTTTTAACTCAGCAGGCAGCCTAGGCCATGGCTGGAAAGAGAGGGTAAGTCCTTCCTTGCATGACCATGTGTGCAGGGTTCCTGACCACTGAATTCCTAATTTTCATATTTGAATTCACATGTGTGATTTCACATCGATAACTTGTGTTTCTAAAATATCCTAACTAACTTGTTAATATGGAAAGAAACCAGATTTGCTTAAATCTGTTCAAGGCTGACATTCTGAAATTTTAAACTAGAAATAACATCCCTCAGCATTTGGAAAGGTTCTGATTATGATGACCAGCCTGAAATGGCTCTTTGGGAAAGAAATTTCCTTTTTAATGAAAACTGAAGATTACATTTGACAATTTAAGCAGTTAAGAATACAGCTTTTAAAAGGCAGCTTAACATGTATTTAAGCAAACCTTTTTTGTTGTTGTTGCTTTTGTTTTGTAGAAGAGGGGAATTGACTATATCAAAAAGTAAGAACTGTATATAACTTTAAGTGAGGCTGCTTAGATCTTGGAATGGATATCCTTTGAGTATACCTACCCCACCACGGTTTAAAAAAAAAAAAAGCCCGGTGTACATATTGAGAATGTCAGTCGTGAGCTTAGTGTTTAAGTAATACCTCTCACTTGCAGCTGTGAGTCTGATTTGCATGATTAGTCTTGTGTATCTTGATATCAACTTTGCTTTTGCTGTGCCAATTCAAAACTATTTTGCTTAAAAAAAAAAAAACTAAAATTTTATGGACACCAGTTTTGTCTTGATTATTGAGTTTTGTATAGTATTTCTGGGACCAAAAAATAAATTGAAATCTTTTTTTATGTAGAACAGAGGTTTGAAGCTGGAAAGATAATGTTTATGGCAGATTTGTGTGCTTTTGTATATTAAACTCTTCAGGCTGCCAGTAAGGCAGTTTCTAGAGCACAGTTACTTTTTCCTCTTTTATGTTTCTTGACTAGTGTAGCATGTGGTATGTTTAAATACTTCATTCTCTGCTTCATAATTCTGATATGAACACTATACTATAGGTAGACAGGTAAGCTAAGCTAAATTGTACATTTTAGTTACTTGGCCTAATCAAGCGTAACCAAAGGGATGTGTTTTGTATTTGCCTCAGACTAAGCTTAAAAAGGGTGTATCAGCTACATTTCATGTCTTTTCCAAATACGTAGAGTTGTGAAGCAAGTCCTCTGCCAACACTAGAAAAATAGGGTGTTTATAGGTTGTCATTTAACCGTAGACTATTTGGAGAAACAGTTCAGTCTCTCCTTTTTCAAATTGTTCAAATTTTGGCACAGTTTATCACTCCAGCTTGTTACTCTCTTGAGACTAGTCCATTTTTGTTTTTGTTATAATGCTTACATTAAAACATGTTTTGGTCATTGGAAACAAAACAGCTCATAGCCCAGTGATGTAATACAGTAACAGTAACACAATATAGTAGTCCTTTTGCTTCAAGGAATTTAATTAGATAGCCAAATAACTGCTCGCTCTTGATCACCTTTGTTGGGCTTTTGTCTTACTCTATATGGCCATTACTGCGAATGGCCGACCGTGAAGCACATACAGTGGAGCACTTGTTAACTTGATCTTCAGCCTAATGCACTTGCACTCATTGAAAAGTAGTGCTTGCTCTGTGGTTGAAGATCTTATGGTCTATGTGCAGGGGCTCATTGAGTTATATGTAAAGTAAATACTTAGTTCAAGTTGATACAGTGAGTTTTCTGGGCTAGCAGTATTGAGCCCCCGTCTTACTGCAAGTATAATCTTGACTGTCTCCCTTTAATTAAGTCAGAGATGTAGAATTTAGGACAGTCTGAGGCATTACCTTGTAAAATAGCTTGTTTTATGTTCCTAAAGCTACCTTGTTCTGTGTTAGAGCTACTAATTGTCCTGATGTAAGTTTTAAATAAATGTATTTCTTTAGAGCTGACTTGCACTGTGATTTCTCGTTTTAATTATGGACCATTGAATATAATTGCTTCCTTCTTCCCCTCGTACTCCCTTCCGTCATCCAACCCTTGGCTCCCTTAAGTTGAACATTTTCCAGTACTCTTAACAAGTTTAAACACTGCATTTATTTAAAAAAAGAATTAATTCTTATTGCTTAGACTTTTTATTAGCTAATATGAAGAGGCTCATACAGGTAGGGTACTTGTTGAGGCAGAGTACTTTACTTCATCTCGCAGTGCTAGTCCTGTGAAGTTGTCCCGTCTAGCTGCGTATTCCCCAACGTTGGCCAGCCCTGGTACCACACAGCAGCTCAGAGCACTGCGGTATATACTCATGTCATGAGCATCATACCACTCGTCAGTCTTCTCATCGTAGCACTCAACATTAAAGGTGGTGGTAAAGCCGTTAAAACCACCCACCACAAACAAGAGGTCGTCTACCACCTCGATGCCAAAATTGCTACGAGGATTAAACATAGTTGGGATCGTGCGCCAAGTGTTAGCCACTGGGCTGTAGGCTTCTGCACTCCTAAGTCGATTAGCTCCGTCAAAGCCGCCTACCTGTGGATAGCAGAGGAAACAAGACTGGCTGTTAACCGGCGCTTCTGTTCACTGAGGATCCCCTCCTTGCGGGGGACCTGTGGTTTCATACCTCCCTCTTCCACTATCTTCCATGGATAAGAAGCTTTCAAATACTTACCACTGGTAGTGTAAACCTATTCACTAATAGAAAACCTAGGCTATCAGTTTGTTGTATGAAAGAAACTCACCGCATATACGTGTTCTCCATAAGCAATTACACCTATCCCACTCCTCCTGCTTCTCATGGGTGCTATGACTGTCCACTGATTACTCTCAGCGTTGTACACTTCTGCTGTAAACAGGCATTCGTTCCCATTAAACCCACCACATATGTAGACCTGTGTGAAGAGAGTTCCAGGAAGAGTAAAATTGTTACTTCTGGGGAGTAGAAAGAAAGAGGGTGTATATGATGGTGGCGGGGGGCCAAGGACACTTCAGATGCCAGTCTGCAGTCTGAGTTTTCTCCATACGTGCACACATTGCTTTTTAATAAGTAAAAGATAGTTACAAAGGGCCACTTAGTCGTTGGATGAATGGGTTAGTATTGCAAGGGGAATACCGCCACTTCCGTTTTCCATCCACCTCAAAAAACAAAGCATTAGTTCCGCCTTGCCCAGGGTCTCACCTTTCCGTAGAGCGTTGTAGCACTCGCATCACTCCTCTGCTCATGCATGGGGGCAATGAGTGTCCATTGGTTGGTCTCTGGCTCATAACGTTCAGCAGTGTTGAGACGCACATAACCGTCAAAGCCTCCCATGGCGTAAATAAAATTGCTGAGGACTGTCACACTGACGTAGCAACGCCTGGAGTGCATTGGGGCCACCTGGTGCCAGGTTTTCTTGACTGGGTCAAAACGCTTAACACTATTGAAATAGTCCACACTATCAAACCCCCCAATGATATAAACATAGCCTTTCAAATACGCTGCCCCATGGTAGGCACGAGGACTCTCTTCCTCACAAGTGACATTCACCCATCTGTCTGCCCGAGCATCATATGCCTCAATGGCATTGGTGGGGCTCCCACCACTCCAGCCACCAATTGCAAATAGGATGGCATAGGGCAGGCGGGGCCTGGTGAGTGGGTTGGTGAAATCAGAATTAGAAGGTCCATTCATATTTAGGTCATACATGGCCTTCAGGGCGTTAATGATGACTGGCTTGCATTCCTCACTGTCTTTGACATAGTCATTCATTTTAACATTGTTCATGAAATATTCAGCATGCATTAGGGCCAGGCGAACCTAAGAAGGAAATACAGAAAGTCATTCAGATGAGGTCAGGTGTCTGAAAACCCATGTCCTTAAGCCCACAACTTGGCAGCCTCCACTGAATGCACTAAGGGCATGATTTATTTTTGTAACTTGCATTTGGATGCTGAGAATGAGTGAAAGAGAAGCCACCTCAAGTGGTCACAGAGCTAGTCCATTCCTTGGCCCCTGGACAGGACTTTTAGACCAGAAAAAGCTGTGGTCCTTGTTCAGTGATTGGATATCTATGTCTCTCTATATAAAGTAACATGAAGTAGCACCAGATGGCTACAATTGAGTGCAATGCTCATGACCTGGTTTCTAGTCCAACTCCTGCTTTGGTTGGGGAAACACAGAAGGAAGGAGGTGAAAGGAAGACCATTTAGAATTCTTTTGAAGACCTGCCTTCCCCTCACTATCAGAATTTTTGTCAAAGAGAAAATAATTGGGGCAGAAGGAACTAGCCATGCCAGGGGCAAAGAAAGCTTCAGAATTCCAGAGAATGGCAGGGGATGCCTTCTACGTATGTACATCTATAAGTGACTGCGTGCTAAATTGTTTCAGTTATGTCCAACTCTTTGTGACCCTATGGACCGGAGCCCACCAGGCTCCTCTGTCCATGGGATTATCCAGCCAAGAATATTGGAGTGGGTTGCCATGCCCTCATCCAAGGGATCTTCCCAACCCAGGGATCAAACCCAAGTCTTTCACATCTCCTGCATTGGCAGGCAGGTTCTTTACCACTAGCGCCACCTGAGAAGTCCACATATATAAGTATATCTGTAAATACAACGACAACTCGCATCTGTCAGACGTCTTGAGTGTAGTCCTGGGGACAATCCCTCTGGGATTAATGAATCAAACAGCAATTAAGGGAATTCCCTGGTGGTCCAGTGGTTAGGATTCCAAGTGAACCTCCATGCTGGGGGCATGGCTTTGATCCCTGGGCACGGAACTGACTCGGTAAAGAATCCACCTGCAATGCACGAGACCCCCATTTGATTCCTGAGTTGGGAAGATCTGCTGGAGAAGGGACAGGCTACCCACTCCAGTATTCTTGGGCTGCCCTTGTGGCTCAGCTGATAAAGAATCTGCCTGCAATGTGGGAGACTTGGATTTGATCCCTGGGTTGGGACGATCCCCTGGAGAAGGGAATGGCTACCCAGTCCAGTATTCTCGCCTGGAGAATTCCATGAACTGTATAGTCCATGGGGTCGCAAAGAGTCAGACACAGCTGAGCGACTTTCACTTCACTTCGTGGAACTAAGACCCCACAAGTCACATGGCTCAGCCAGAAAAAAGAATGAACAATTAAAGCATCTCACAAAAAAATAACTAAATGACCTTGGGAAGCAAAACTGAAATATGCTGTTTCCTATTTTGGGGGTCGTGAGAAATCCATTTTAAAATGGCCTCAAATACAGCATCTTCTTGTTTGACGTTGAGCTCATCTTTCTCGATGATATCCTTAAGTTCAGTGACTGAGAGCTCTAAAAACTCTGCTGAGACTTTCACCATCTCCTCAAAGTTGTGCAGTATGAACATGTAGGCCTTCTGTCTCAGCTCAGGGCAGTAGTAGTAGTCTGTGAACTTGCAGATGCCGATACAGTTATCCAGACACAGCTCCGACTTGAGGAACTCACAGCAACCCCTGACAATACCCATGATGTTAAATTGGTCTGCAGCAGCCAAGAGTTTCTCCACGTTATCCGGTGTGATGGGGACTGTCCGGGTGTATGCATATTCGATAATCAGCTTCATCATGTCGGGGGAAATGCCAGGGATGTTGTATACCTTCTTTTCAGTGTTGTTCCAGCCACTTGTAAACAAAGCTCTGGAAGAGAGACAAAAACTAGCAGTCACTGAAATATTTCTCTCCGGTCTGCCATGTTTCCCCCGCTCCCCCAACCTTTTCTTGTGGAGAGATTGGACATTTTCCAAATAGCACACAGTATGTTGGAAATACATTGGTGTGAGGTGAGAGGGGGGATGGGGCAAAAGAACCTTTCCAAGATCTTTGGACACTTTTATTCCTATTTTCATGATCAGGCGCCCTTTTTCCCATTTTAGGGATGGAGAGATTGAGATCCACAGCTGGTAGTATGACCCAGGTCTTTTCTGTCTCAGCCCATTGTCTATCAAACTCTACCCCAATTAAAGAAGTTAAACGAGCAAATACACTTTTAAAACAAGTATTATTCATATCCAGGATCTGATCACTTTGCACTGCTCCTGTTGCTGCCCTCTTAGTCTGAGCCACCGCCATCTCTTTCCTCGATTATTGCGAATAAACCCCCTAACTCGGCAGTCCTCAACCTTTTGGGCACCGTGCACCAGTTTTGTGGAAAACAATTTTTTCATGGACTGGGAGGTAGGGATGGTTTCAGGATGATTCTCGTAAGGAGTCTTCAACCTAGATCCCTCGCATGCACAGTTCACAGTAGGGTTCACCGTCTTGTGAGAATAATGCCGCCCGCCGCTTATCTCACAGGAGGTGGAGCTCAGGCAGTCATGAGAGTGATAGGGATTGGCTGTAATACAGGTGAAGCTTCACCTGCCCACCACTCACCTCCTGCTGTGCAGCCTGGTTCCTAACAGGCCGGTATCAGTCTGTGACCTGGAGGTTGGGGACCCCTGCCCTAACTGATCTCTCTGCTTCCGCCCTTGACATCTCCAGAGTTTGCAGTCTTATCCCAGGCCCCAAAGTGATCTTTATGAGTTTATGCTCCTCTTCCACTCAGAAACTTCCACTGGCTTCCCTTGTTATTTACAGAGTAAAATATGAAATCCTTACCAGGGACTACAAAAGACGCCTGAGATCTGGACCATGAATGCCTCTCTAATCATATTTCCTCTCAGCTTCCTTCTCACCTTATTCCAGCCCTGCTGGCCTTGTTTTCCTTTCCTTGAATACACCAGAGATGGCTTCCATCTTGGGTCCTTTGCACTTTGTTTTCTACTCGGCCTGGAAGGCTCCCCTCCACCCCCTGGCCCCAGATTTCCCTGTTTTCCAAGACCTCAGCCCGTGGAAGTTTTTCCTCAAGTGTCATTTTGTCAGCAAAATGGTAAGTAAGTTAAGTCGCTTAGTCGTGTCCGACTCTTTGCGACCCCATGGACTGTAGCCCACCAGGCTCCTCCGTCCATGGGATTCTCCAGGCAAGAAAACTGGAGTGGGTTGCCATTTCTTTCTCCAGGGGATCTTCCCAACCCAGGGATCAAACCCAGGTCTCCTGTATTAGAGGCAGGCGCTGTAACCTCTGAGCCACCAGGGAAGCCCCAGCAAAATGGTAATCCTATTTAAAATAACCACACCCATCTTCTTTTTCCCTAGCAATTATGATCAGATATACATTTTATTAAATGCCTATTCCCCCTATTTGAAGGTAAACTTAATGAAAACAGGAATATTTATGTGGTTTTTTTTTTTCCAGTACCTGTCGCAAAATAGGCACTCAATAAAAAATTATTGAATGAATAAATGACCACTATTCCACAATTATCTACTGAGTCCTTTCTAAATAGCTAGCTACTTTTCTAGGTGTTGCAGACGTCCCTGCCCTAATATATTTTTGCATCCTTTTTCTAGGAAGTTTAAGGAAATATGGGCTCGAGATCAAATTCTCTATCAAAGAAGTCTGCAAACCTATAGCCTCTGGGCCAAATTCAACCCAACTCCTCTATTTTCGTCCTGCCCAAGAGTTAAGAATTTTTTTACATTTTTAAATTGGGAAAATATTGCGACACCTGGAAATTTTAATAAATTCAAATTTTGATAATTTTATTGGAACACAGCCATGTCCTTTCAGTTAGAATTGTCCATGGCTATTTTCCATTTCTTCTTGATCCCTTCTGCTTCTACTGGGTCTCTACTGTCTCTGTCCTTTATTGTGCCCATCTTTGGGGGAAATGTTCCCTTGGTATTTCCAATTTTCCTAAAGAGATCTCTAGTCTTCCCCCTTCTGTCGTTTTCCTCTATATCTTTGCACTGTTCATTGAAGAAGGCCTTCTTGTCTGTCCTTGCTATTCTGAAACTCTGCGTTNCGCCTGGAGAATTCCATGAACTGTATAGTCCATGGGGTCGCAAAGAGTCAGACACAGCTGAGCGACTTTCACTTCACTTCGTGGAACTAAGACCCCACAAGTCACATGGCTCAGCCAGAAAAAAGAATGAACAATTAAAGCATCTCACAAAAAAATAACTAAATGACCTTGGGAAGCAAAACTGAAATATGCTGTTTCCTATTTTGGGGGTCGTGAGAAATCCATTTTAAAATGGCCTCAAATACAGCATCTTCTTGTTTGACGTTGAGCTCATCTTTCTCGATGATATCCTTAAGTTCAGTGACTGAGAGCTCTAAAAACTCTGCTGAGACTTTCACCATCTCCTCAAAGTTGTGCAGTATGAACATGTAGGCCTTCTGTCTCAGCTCAGGGCAGTAGTAGTAGTCTGTGAACTTGCAGATGCCGATACAGTTATCCAGACACAGCTCCGACTTGAGGAACTCACAGCAACCCCTGACAATACCCATGATGTTAAATTGGTCTGCAGCAGCCAAGAGTTTCTCCACGTTATCCGGTGTGATGGGGACTGTCCGGGTGTATGCATATTCGATAATCAGCTTCATCATGTCGGGGGAAATGCCAGGGATGTTGTATACCTTCTTTTCAGTGTTGTTCCAGCCACTTGTAAACAAAGCTCTGGAAGAGAGACAAAAACTAGCAGTCACTGAAATATTTCTCTCCGGTCTGCCATGTTTCCCCCGCTCCCCCAACCTTTTCTTGTGGAGAGATTGGACATTTTCCAAATAGTACACAGTATGTTGGAAATACATTGGTGTGAGGTGAGAGGGGGGATGGGGCAAAAGAACCTTTCCAAGATCTTTGGACACTTTTATTCCTATTTTCATGATCAGGCGCCCTTTTTCCCATTTTAGGGATGGAGAGATTGAGATCCACAGCTGGTAGTATGACCCAGGTCTTTTCTGTCTCAGCCCATTGTCTATCAAACTCTACCCCAATTAAAGAAGTTAAACGAGCAAATACACTTTTAAAACAAGTATTATTCATATCCAGAATCTGATCACTTTGCACTGCTCCTGTTGCTGCCCTCTTAGTCTGAGCCACCGCCATCTCTTTCCTCGATTATTGCGAATAAACCCCCTAACTCGGCAGTCCTCAACCTTTTGGGCACCGTGCACCAGTTTTGTGGAAAACAATTTTTTCATGGACTGGGAGGTAGGGATGGTTTCAGGATGATTCTCGTAAGGAGTCTTCAACCTAGATCCCTCGCATGCACAGTTCACAGTAGGGTTCACCGTCTTGTGAGAATAATGCCGCCCGCCGCTTATCTCACAGGAGGTGGAGCTCAGGCAGTCATGAGAGTGATAGGGATTGGCTGTAATACAGGTGAAGCTTCACCTGCCCACCACTCACCTCCTGCTGTGCAGCCTGGTTCCTAACAGGCCGGTATCAGTCTGTGACCTGGAGGTTGGGGACCCCTGCCCTAACTGATCTCTCTGCTTCCGCCCTTGACATCTCCAGAGTTTGCAGTCTTATCCCAGGCCCCAAAGTGATCTTTATGAGTTTATGCTCCTCTTCCACTCAGAAACTTCCACTGGCTTCCCTTGTTATTTACAGAGTAAAATATGAAATCCTTACCAGGGACTACAAAAGACGCCTGAGATCTGGACCATGAATGCCTCTCTAATCATATTTCCTCTCAGCTTCCTTCTCACCTTATTCCAGCCCTGCTGGCCTTGTTTTCCTTTCCTTGAATACACCAGAGATGGCTTCCATCTTGGGTCCTTTGCACTTTGTTTTCTACTCGGCCTGGAAGGCTCCCCTCCACCCCCTGGCCCCAGATTTCCCTGTTTTCCAAGACCTCAGCCCGTGGAAGTTTTTCCTCAAGTGTCATTTTGTCAGCAAAATGGTAAGTAAGTTAAGTCGCTTAGTCGTGTCCGACTCTTTGCGACCCCATGGACTGTAGCCCACCAGGCTCCTCCGTCCATGGGATTCTCCAGGCAAGAAAACTGGAGTGGGTTGCCATTTCTTTCTCCAGGGGATCTTCCCAACCCAGGGATCAAACCCAGGTCTCCTGTATTAGAGGCAGGCGCTGTAACCTCTGAGCCACCAGGGAAGCCCCAGCAAAATGGTAATCCTATTTAAAATAACCACACCCATCTTCTTTTTCCCTAGCAATTATGATCAGATATACATTTTATTAAATGCCTATTCCCCCTATTTGAAGGTAAACTTAATGAAAACAGGAATATTTATGTGGTTTTTTTTTTTCCAGTACCTGTCGCAAAATAGGCACTCAATAAAAAATTATTGAATGAATAAATGACCACTATTCCACAATTATCTACTGAGTCCTTTCTAAATAGCTAGCTACTTTTCTAGGTGTTGCAGACGTCCCTGCCCTAATATATTTTTGCATCCTTTTTCTAGGAAGTTTAAGGAAATATGGGCTCGAGATCAAATTCTCTATCAAAGAAGTCTGCAAACCTATAGCCTCTGGGCCAAATTCAACCCAACTCCTCTATTTTCGTCCTGCCCAAGAGTTAAGAATTTTTTTACATTTTTAAATTGGGAAAATATTGCGACACCTGGAAATTTTAATAAATTCAAATTTTGATAATTTTATTGGAACACAGCCATGTCCTTTCAGTTAGAATTGTCCATGGCTATTTTCCATTTCTTCTTGATCCCTTCTGCTTCTACTGGGTCTCTACTGTCTCTGTCCTTTATTGTGCCCATCTTTGGGGGAAATGTTCCCTTGGTATTTCCAATTTTCCTAAAGAGATCTCTAGTCTTCCCCCTTCTGTCGTTTTCCTCTATATCTTTGCACTGTTCATTGAAGAAGGCCTTCTTGTCTGTCCTTGCTATTCTGAAACTCTGCGTTTAGTTGGGTGTACCTTTCCCTTCCTCTCTTGCCTTTTCACTTCTCTTCTTTCTGCAGCTATTTGTGAAGCCTCCTCAGGTAACCACTTGGCTGTCTTGCTTTTCTTTGGGATGGTTTTGTTTGCTGCCTCCTGTACAATATTACATACCTCTGTCCATACTTCTTCAGGCACACTGTTTCCTAGATCTAATCCCTTGAATATATTCCTCACCTCCAATGCATATTCATAGGGGATTTGATTCAAGTCGTACCTGGCTGGCCTAGTGGTTTTCCCTGCTTTTAGCTTAAGCCTGAATTTTGTTATGAGAAGCTGATAGTCTGAGCGACAGTCAGTTCCAAGTCTTGTTTTTGCTGACTGTATACTGCTTCTCTGTCTTTGACTACAAAGAGTGTAATCAATTTGATTTCAGTATTGACCATTTGGTGATGTCCATGTGTAAAGTCGTCTCTTGTGTTGTTGAAAAAGGGTGTTTGCTATGACCAGTGCATTCTCTTGGCAGAATTCTGTTAGCCTTTGCCCTGCTTCATTTTGTATTCCAAGGTCAAACTTGCCTATTACTTGCCTGTAAGGTTTTCTTGAATTCCTACTTTTGCATTCCAATCCCCAGTGATGAATAGAACATCTTTTTTTGGTGTTAGTTTTAGGAGGTCTTCTATGTTTTCACAGAAGTGATCAACTTCAGCTTCTTTGGCATCGGTGGTTGGGGCATAGACTTGAATTACTGTGATGTTGAAATGGTTTGCCTTGGAAATGAACCGAGATCATTCTGTCATTTTTGATGTAACATCCAAGTACTGCATTTCACACTCTTTTGTTGACTATGAGGGCTACTCCATTTATTCTATTGGATTCTTCACAGAAGTGATCAACTTCAGCTTCTTTGGCATCGGTGGTTGGGGCATAGACTTGAATTACTGTGATGTTGAAATGGTTTGCCTTGGAAATGAACCGAGATCATTCTGTCATTTTTGATGTAACATCCAAGTACTGCATTTCACACTCTTTTGTTGACTATGAGGGCTACTCCATTTATTCTATTGGATTCTTGCCTGCAGTACTAGATATAATGGTCCAACTAAATTAAATGACTACTGATGGAAGTAAAGTCTGATGCTTTAAAGAACAATACTGCATAGGAACCTGGAATGTTAGGTCCATGAATCAAGATAAATTAGAAGTGGTCAAACAGGAGATGGCAAGAGTGAACATTGACATTTTAGGAATCAGTAAACTAAAATGGATTGGAATGGGCGAATTTAACTTAGATGACCATTATATCTACTATTGTGGGCAAGAATCCCTCAGGAGAAATAGAGTAGCCCTCATAGTCAACAAAAGTCTGAAATGCAGTACTTGGGTGCAGTCTCAAAAATTACAGAATGATCTCTGTTCATTTTCAAGGCAAACCATTCATTATCACAGTAATCCAAGTCTATGCCCCAAAGACTAATGCTGAAGAAGGTGAAGCTGAAGAATGGTTCTATGAATATCTAAAAGACCTTCTAGAACAAATGCCAAAAAAAGATGTCCTTTTCATCATACGGGACTGGAATGCAAAAGTAGCAAGTAAAGAGATACCTGGAGTAACAGGAAAATTTGGCCTTGGAGTACAGAATGAAGCAGGGCAAAGGCTAACAGAGTTTCGCCAAGAGAATGCACTTGTCATAGCAAACGCCCTCTTCCAACAATACAAGAGAAGACTCTGCACATGAACATCACTAGTTGGTCAATACCGAAATCAGATTGATTATATTCTTTGCAGCCAAAGACAGAGAAGCAGTATACAGTCAGCAAAAACAAGACTGGGAGCTGACTGTGGCTCAGATCATGAACACCTTATTGCAAAATTCAGACTTAAATTGAAGAAAGTAGGGAAAACCACTAAGCCATTCAGGTGTGATGTAAATCAAATCCTTTATGATTATACAGTGGAAGTGACAAGTAGATTCAAGGGATTAGATCGGGGAAGGCAATGGCACCCCACCCCAGTACTCTTGCCTGGAAAATCCAATGGACGGAATAGCCTGGTGGGCTGCAGTCCATGGGGTCGCTAACAGTCGGACAGACTGAGCGACTTCACTTTCACTTTTCTCTTTCATGCATTGGAGAAGGAAATGGCAACCCACTCCAGTATTCTTGCCTGGAGAATCCCAGGGATGGGGGAGCCTGGTGGGATGCCGTCTATGGGGTCACACAGAGTCGGACACGACTGAAGTGACTTAGCAGCAGCAGCAGAGTACCTGAAGAACTATGGACGGAGGTTGGTGACATTGTACAGGAGGCAGTGATCAAGACCATCTCCAAGAAAAAGAAATGCAAAAATGCAAAATGGTTGTCTGAGGAGGGCTTACAAATAGATTAAACAAGAAGAGAAGTGAAAGGCAAAGGAGAAAAGGAAATATATACCCATTTGAATGCAGAGTTCCAAAGAATAACAAGGAGAGATAAGAAAACCTTCCTCTGTGATCAATGCAAAGAAATAGAGGAAAACAATAGAATGGGAAAGACTAGAAATCTCTTCAAGAAAATTAGAGATACCAAGGGAACATTTCAGGCAAAGGTGGGCACAATAAAGGACAGAAATAGTATGGACCTAATAGCAGAAGTTATTAAGAAAAGGTGGCAAATATACACAGAAGAACTACACAAAAAAGATCTTAATGACCCAGATAACCATGATGGTGTGATCACTCACCTAGAGCCAGACATCCTGGAATATGAAGTCAAGTCGGTCTTAGGAAGCATCACTATGAACAAAGCTAGTGGAGGTGATGGAATTCCAGTTGAGCTATTTCAAATCCTAAAAGATGATGTTGTGAAAGTGCTGCACTCAATATGCCAGCAAATTTGGAAAACTCAGCAGTGGCCACAGGACTGGAAAAGGTCAATCTTCATTCCAATCCCCAAGAAAGGGAATGTCAAAGAGTGTTCAAACTGCCGCACAATTGCACTCATCTTACACGCTAGTAAAGTACTGCTCAGGGACTTCCTTGGTGGCACAGTGGTTAAGAATCCACCTGCCAGTGCAGGAGACATGGGCTCAGTGCCCCAGTCTGGGAAGATCCCACATGCCACAGAGCAGTTAAGCCCCTTTGCCACAACAACTGAGCCTGCATGCTGCAACTGCTGAAGCCTGTCCACCACCCATCCCCTCGCTGCAGCTAGAGAAAGCCCTCACAAAGCAACAAAGACCCAGTGCAGCCGTTTAAAAAAAAAAAAAAAGTTATGCTCAAAATTCTCCAAGCCAGGCTTCAACAGTACATGAACCGAGAACTTCCAGATGTTCAAGCTGTATTTAGAAAAGGCAGAAGAACCAGAGATCAAATTGCCAATATGTTGGATCATTGAAGAAGCAAAAGAGTTCCAGAAAAGCATCTACTTCTGCTTTATTGACTACGCCAAAGCCTTGGACTGCATGGATCACAACAAACTGGAAAATTCTTCAAGAGATGGGAATACCAGACCACCTTATCTGCCTCCTGAGAAATCTGTATGCAGGTCAAGAACTGGACATGAAATGATGGACTGGTTCCATATTCGGAAAGGAGTACATTAAGGATACCCTGCTTATTTAACTTATATGCAGAGTACATTATGTGAAATGCCAAGCTGGATGAAGCACAAGCTGGAATCAAGATTGCCAGGAGAAATATCAATAACCTCAGATACGTGGATGACACCACCCTTATAGCAGAAAGCAAAGAAGAACTAAAGAGCCTCTTTATGAAGGTGAAAGAGGAGAGTGAAAAACCTGGCTTAAAACTCAACATTCAAAAAACTAAGATCATGGCATCTGGTCCCATCATGGCAAATAGATGGGGAAACAGTGAAAACAGTGAGAGACTTTATTTTCTTGGGCTCCAAAATCACTGTAAATGGTGACTGCAGCCATGAAACTAAAAGATGTTTGCTCCTTGGAAGAAAAGCTATGACCACTTAACTGCTGCTGCTGCTAAGTTGCTTCCGTCGTGTCCGATTCTGAAAGCATATTAAAAAGCAGAGACATTACTTTGCCAACAATGGTCCATCTATTCAAAGCTATGGTTTTTCCAGTAGTCATGTATGGATATAAGAGTTGGACCTTAAAGAAAGGTGAGCTCCAAAGAATTGATGCTTTTGAACTGTGATGTCTGAGAAGACTCTTGAGAGTGCCTTGGTCAGCAAGGAAATCAAACCAGTCAATCCTAAAGGAAGTCCTGATATTCACTGGAAGGACTGATGCTGAAGCTGAAACTCCAATACTTTGGCCACCTGATGCAAAGAACTGATTTATTGGAAAAGACCCTGATACTGGGAAAGACTGAAGGCAGGAGGAGAAGGGGACGACAGCGGATGAGATGGTTGGATGGCATCACCAACTTGATGGACATGAGTTTGAGCAAGCTCTGGGAGTTGGTGATAGACAGGGAAACCTGGCATGCTAAAGTCCATGGGGTTACAAAGAGTTGGACACGACTGAGCGACTGAACTGAACTGAAATTAAATTCACCCATTTCTGTATATTTTAGTCCACTGATTCCTACAATAACGATGTTTATTCTTACCATTTCCTGCTTGACCATGTCCAATTTGCCTTGATTTACGGACCTAACATTGCAGGTTCCCATGCAATACTGTTCTTTGCAGCAATGGATTTTACTTTCATCACCAAACACATCCACAACTGAGCATCATTTCCGCTTTGGCCCAGCTGCTTCATTCTTTTTGGGGCTATTAGCAGTTGTTCTTCGCTCTTCCCAGTAGCATACTGGACACCTTCCGACCTGGGGATTCACCTTTCAGTGTCATATCTTTTTGCCTTTTTATACATTTCATGGGGTTCTCACGGCAAGTATACTGGGGTGGTTTGCCATTCCCTTGTTTAGTCAGAACTCTCCACTGTGACCCGTCTGTCTCGGGTGGCCCTACGTGGCATGGCTCATAGCTTCACTGAGTTATGCAAGTCCCTTTACCACAGAAAGGTGTCCAGAGCCAGACCTTCTGGAGTGTGAAGTCAAGTGGGCCTTAGAAAGCACTGCTGTCAGTAAAGCTAGTGGGACTTCCCTGGTGGTCCAGAGGTTAAGAATCTGCTTGCCAATGCAGTAGGTTCAATCACTGGTCTGGGAANAGAAATAGTATGGACCTAATAGCAGAAGTTATTAAGAAAAGGTGGCAAATATACACAGAAGAACTACACAAAAAAGATCTTAATGACCCAGATAACCATGATGGTGTGATCACTCACCTAGAGCCAGACATCCTGGAATATGAAGTCAAGTCGGTCTTAGGAAGCATCACTATGAACAAAGCTAGTGGAGGTGATGGAATTCCAGTTGAGCTATTTCAAATCCTAAAAGATGATGTTGTGAAAGTGCTGCACTCAATATGCCAGCAAATTTGGAAAACTCAGCAGTGGCCACAGGACTGGAAAAGGTCAATCTTCATTCCAATCCCCAAGAAAGGGAATGTCAAAGAGTGTTCAAACTGCCGCACAATTGCACTCATCTTACACGCTAGTAAAGTACTGCTCAGGGACTTCCTTGGTGGCACAGTGGTTAAGAATCCACCTGCCAGTGCAGGAGACATGGGCTCAGTGCCCCAGTCTGGGAAGATCCCACATGCCACAGAGCAGTTAAGCCCCTTTGCCACAACAACTGAGCCTGCATGCTGCAACTGCTGAAGCCTGTCCACCACCCATCCCCTCGCTGCAGCTAGAGAAAGCCCTCACAAAGCAACAAAGACCCAGTGCAGCCGTTTAAAAAAAAAAAAAAAAAAGTTATGCTCAAAATTCTCCAAGCCAGGCTTCAACAGTACATGAACCGAGAACTTCCAGATGTTCAAGCTGTATTTAGAAAAGGCAGAAGAACCAGAGATCAAATTGCCAATATGTTGGATCATTGAAGAAGCAAAAGAGTTCCAGAAAAGCATCTACTTCTGCTTTATTGACTACGCCAAAGCCTTGGACTGCATGGATCACAACAAACTGGAAAATTCTTCAAGAGATGGGAATACCAGACCACCTTACCTGCCTCCTGAGAAATCTGTATGCAGGTCAAGAACTGGACATGAAATGATGGACTGGTTCCATATTCGGAAAGGAGTACATTAAGGATACCCTGCTTATTTAACTTATATGCAGAGTACATTATGTGAAATGCCAAGCTGGATGAAGCACAAGCTGGAATCAAGATTGCCAGGAGAAATATCAATAACCTCAGATACGTGGATGACACCACCCTTATAGCAGAAAGCAAAGAAGAACTAAAGAGCCTCTTTATGAAGGTGAAAGAGGAGAGTGAAAAACCTGGCTTAAAACTCAACATTCAAAAAACTAAGATCATGGCATCTGGTCCCATCATGGCAAATAGATGGGGAAACAGTGAAAACAGTGAGAGACTTTATTTTCTTGGGCTCCAAAATCACTGTAAATGGTGACTGCAGCCATGAAACTAAAAGATGTTTGCTCCTTGGAAGAAAAGCTATGACCACTTAACTGCTGCTGCTGCTAAGTTGCTTCCGTCGTGTCCGATTCTGAAAGCATATTAAAAAGCAGAGACATTACTTTGCCAACAATGGTCCATCTATTCAAAGCTATGGTTTTTCCAGTAGTCATGTATGGATATAAGAGTTGGACCTTAAAGAAAGGTGAGCTCCAAAGAATTGATGCTTTTGAACTGTGATGTTGGAGAAGACTCTTGAGAGTGCCTTGGTCAGCAAGGAAATCAAACCAGTCAATCCTAAAGGAAGTCCTGATATTCACTGGAAGGACTGATGCTGAAGCTGAAACTCCAATACTTTGGCCACCTGATGCAAAGAACTGATTTATTGGAAAAGACCCTGATACTGGGAAAGACTGAAGGCAGGAGGAGAAGGGGACGACAGCGGATGAGATGGTTGGATGGCATCACCAACTTGATGGACATGAGTTTGAGCAAGCTCTGGGAGTTGGTGATAGACAGGGAAACCTGGCATGCTAAAGTCCATGGGGTTACAAAGAGTTGGACACGACTGAGCGACTGAACTGAACTGAAATTAAATTCACCCATTTCTGTATATTTTAGTCCACTGATTCCTACAATAACGATGTTTATTCTTACCATTTCCTGCTTGACCATGTCCAATTTGCCTTGATTTACGGACCTAACATTGCAGGTTCCCATGCAATACTGTTCTTTGCAGCAATGGATTTTACTTTCATCACCAAACACATCCACAACTGAGCATCATTTTCGCTTTGGCCCAGCTGCTTCATTCTTTTTGGGGCTATTAGCAGTTGTTCTTCGCTCTTCCCAGTAGCATACTGGACACCTTCCGACCTGGGGATTCACCTTTCAGTGTCATATCTTTTTGCCTTTTTATACATTTCATGGGGTTCTCACGGCAAGTATACTGGGGTGGTTTGCCATTCCCTTGTTTAGTCAGAACTCTCCACTGTGACCCGTCTGTCTCGGGTGGCCCTACGTGGCATGGCTCATAGCTTCACTGAGTTATGCAAGTCCCTTTACCACAGAAAGGTGTCCAGAGCCAGACCTTCTGGAGTGTGAAGTCAAGTGGGCCTTAGAAAGCACTGCTGTCAGTAAAGCTAGTGGGACTTCCCTGGTGGTCCAGAGGTTAAGAATCTGCTTGCCAATGCAGTAGGTTCAATCACTGGTCTGGGAACACTCCACATATCACAGAGTAATTAAGCCTGTGTGCCATAGCTACGGAGCCTGAGCTTTGCAATGAGAAGCTTGTGAACTGCAACTAGAGAGTAGCCCCCACTCTCCACAACTAGAGAAAGCCCACGCGCGGCAATGAAAACCCAGCAAAGTCAAAAATAAAAATATAAACTATTAAAAAAAATAAAGCTAGTTAATGTGATGGAATTCCAGTAGAGCTATTTAAAAATCCTAAAAGATGATGCTATCCAAGTGCTGCACTCAATATGTCAGCAAATCTGGAAAACCCACTAATGGCCACAGCACTGGAAAAAGTCAATCCTCATCTGAATTCCCAAGAAGGGCAGTACTAAAGAATGTTCAAACCACCAGACAATTGCACTCATCTCTCTTACTAGTAAAGTTATGCTCAAAATCCTGCATGCTAGATTTCAGCATTATGTGAACTGAGAACTTTCAGATGTTCAAGTTGGGTTTAGAAAAGGCAGAGGAACCAGAAATCAAATTGCCAACATTCATTGGATCACAGAGAAAGCAAGGGAATTCTAGGAAAACATCTACCTCTGTTTCATCGACCACACTAAAGCCTTTGACTGTGTGGATCATAACAAACTGTGGAAAACTCTCAAAGAGATGGGGATACCAGACCATCTTACCTGTCCTCTGAGAAACCTGTATGTGGGTCAAGAAGCAACAATTAGAACCCTGTGTGGAACAACTGACTGGTTCAGGATTGAGGAAGGAATATGATAAAGCTGTTTGCTGTTACCCTGTTAATTTAACTTACATGCTGAGCACTTTTTGAGAAATGTCAGGCTGGATGGGTTACAAGCTGGAATCAAGATTGGCAGGAGAAACATCAACAACCTCAGATAAGTGGATGATAACACTTTAATGGCAGAAAGTGAAGAGGAACTAAAGAACCTCTTGATGAGAGTAAAGGAGGAGAGTAAAAAAAGCTGGCTTAGAACTAAATATTAAAAAAACTAAGATTATGGCATCCTGCCCCATCACTTCATGGCAAATAGAAGGGGAAACGGTGGAAGTGACAGATTTCCTCTTCTTGGGCTCTAAAAATCACTGTGGACGGTGACTGCAGCCATGAAATTAGAAGACAATTGCTTCTTGGCAGGAAAGCTGTGACAGACTTAGACAGTGTGTTGAAAAGCAAAGACATTGCTTTGCCAGCAAAGGTCTGTATAGTCACGGCTATGATCTTTCCAGTAATCATGTATGGTTGTGAGAGCTGGACCATAAAGAAGGCAGAGCACCGAAGAATTGTTGTCTTTGGACTGTGGGGTGCTGGAGAAGACTCTTGAGAGCCCCTTGGACAGCAAGTCAATCTTAAAGGAAATCAACCCTGAATATTCATTGGAAGGACTGATGCTGAAGCTGAAGCTCTACTATGTTGGTCACCTAATGCAAAGAGCTGACTCATTGGAAAAGATCCTGATGCTGGGAAAGATTGAGGGCAGAAGAAGAAGAGGGCATCAGAAGATGAGATGGCTGTATGACGTCACCGATACAATGCACATGAACTTGGGCATACTCTGGGAGATGGTGAGGGACAGGGAGGCCTGGCGTGCTGCAGTCCATGGGGTCATGAAGAGTCAGACACAACTGGGCGACTGAACAACATCAAAACATGGCTGCTATCGCACTGAAAGCAGAGTGGAGAAGTTGTGACAAAGACTCTGTGGCCTGCAAAAGTCCACTTAAAATATGCGCTCTTCGACCTTTTTGTATACCTTGCTCTGGGCTTACACGAATGAGAATGTTTAGGTGGGACACACTTACCATATCTTCACTGGAAATGAGCACTCAAATATTTTCAGCTCATAAGCAAGATAGCTCTTTACCTTCCTGATTACACTTTTGGCTCAAACTTCCTTTTTCTTCTGATAAATATTTCCTGGGTTCTTTCCCTTCAACCCCCTTCACACCCTTCTCTATCCTTGTTTATTTATCACCTTGCTTGAAACAGTCTCAGGGTCTTAAGGGGCAGCTGAGGTGGCACTGTCACCTAGGTTTAAGTAGGAAATCCAGTATAGGGGTCCAACTGTCCCAAAGGTTGGTGTGGGTGCAAATCACAGAAAAAAAGCACCTGAGCCACCAACAGCTGGTTGAAATTCAGTTGAAAACCAGAGAAGCTCTGGCCCTGGTTGGGCTTCTTCAGAAAACAAAGAGGCCAGTCTACAGAAGCCCAGGGCTTTGACAGGGTCCCTAAACTTAAGATTGTGGGGTGGGAAACATGAAATGAACCAAAATGTCTCAGAATGAGCCCAGTTCCCCCTTTGGCTTAGTTCAGCAACCCTGTTATACCTAAAGTAGGAACTGCAGCTACAGAGGATGTTCTTGTGGGCATTGAACTCAAAGCCATTGACCTTGATGACCACGTCGCAGAGCTTGCCCTCTAGCCTAAGCTCGTTGAAGATCTCACAGGTCATCGCACTCATCTTCCTCTCCATGTGAGGCTGGTGGAACCGTGTGGAGGCCGCCGCGTTCTCCATCTCCATGGCACCCTGGGATCAGCGGAGAGAGGCTGCTCTCCTAGGGTGTCGGGGAGGATTGTAGGGGGGCCCCTTTAGCCAGCTGTCGCTACTTTTCCCTACTACATCTTTCATATAGGGCCCATAAGGCAGCCCAAGTTCCAGAATCCTGGGGCCGCAGTGAGGTCACTCTCAGGATTGTGTTCTCAGGTTCTGGAACTCTCTCCTGTCCTTGTCCGTCTTCCTTCTCCCCTCCCCCAAGGCACCACTCAGGTTGAAGACCACCCTACATCTTCCGCAACCAGAAGAACAGGGCCCTGTGACCACCACCACCACCATATCTGAGTTCTGTTTCACTCTAACTCCCATGGCCTACTTCAGGTATTCAGTTGGGTATCTCTGTAGCATCCATCTACCTTCTTCTATGGCCAGCACCTGACTCCCAGACAGAGTTCTGGGAAGCTAAGTCAGAGAAGGCAGAAGGAAGAAGTAAAGCTGATGAGCTTTCATTCTGGTCCACCTGTCCAGGGCCTTCCTGCCCTCTGGACATGAGTCACCCATCTTCTATGATGAGGAGCGAGTCCAGAGAAGGAAGCACCTTCTGGCTGTTCAACAGAACTCACTTATGTCTCCTTCACATCCCTTCCCTTCCTGCGGCCTTTTGATCATGCAAACTGTAAGCCTGGAAATGACCACTCTGGTCAGGGTTTTTGCTCTACAAGGAATGGCACCCACGTACCCTCCACCTCTTGGGACCCTCCCCGTCCTCAACACGGGTCTCTCAAGGAGGGTCTGCACGCACAGCGCCGCGCGGCCCTCCAGAGGCCGCCTGCCTCTCCCGACCCTGCACCGAACCCTCCACCCCTGGACTCGCAGCCTGCACCCCAACCCCACCCCGCCCCCGGATCCGCCCCCCGCCCCCGGATCCGCCCCGGTCGGAAGCGGCGCCTGCGCAGTGAAGCCGCGGGGCGGTCGCTGTGTCCACGCCGCCGACCGGCCCGCGAGCGCAATGGCGGAGGAGGTGAGGTGGGAGGAGGAGACCAGCGTGGGGCTGGCCCCGAACCCCCGGGCGCTCCGAGACCCCCAGCAGGCCGTCTGGGCCCCGCCGCGCCAGTGCGGTCCGTAAACGCCCAGGCCTTGCCAGAGCCCCCACTTGCCCCCTGCGCCCCCGGCCCGGCTTCGCGGGGCTCCCCTTGGGCCCTGCGCGGTGCTGGAATCAGCGGTTCTCTCGGGTCTCGGGACAGGTGAGCACCCTGATGAAGGCCACGGTCCTGATGCGGCAGCCTGGACGGGTGCAGGAGATCGTGGGCGCCCTCCGCAAGGGCGGGGGAGACCGCTTACAGGTATCGCGGAGGGGCAAGGTCGGGGCGGCACGGTGGGTTGCCGGTGGCTGGTGAGGTGGCCTGCCCTGGGCGCCTTACCACGTTGCTGCAGACACGTGCAGGCAAGCCTTCAGCCTTTAGAAATAGCCAAGGACTTGAGGGCAAGCCTGTTTCGCCTTGGAGGAGAGCCCACCTGCCCGAAAACCTAGATTTCAATATTCTCAAATTTCTTTAGACAGCACCCCACACCGGGCCTCCGGGTCTTGTTGTCCTCACTAGCTGACGTCGGTGGGCTCCCCAAGAGGGTGCGGATGTGGAGATGAGCCAGAAGGAGGAGGCATCTTAAGAGAAGCCAGGGCATTGAGATGGGTGCTATTGAAAAGGTAGAAGAGGTCCTGATTCTGCAGTCCCCATCCCCACCCTCCATGAAACTGGGTCTTCTCAGGCTTGGCACAGGTACTAACTAGAATTACTTCTTCCTTCCCTTTCCAGTCGTTTCTAACTCCCCCAGGGCTCTGCCCGCTGTGCCTACAGGCTGGGCATAGGGCTGGTTGACTTTTCGTCTTCATATTGATGCAGGGCTACACCGGAAGGTGCCTGTCTAGGCATCATCTCTCTTTTGCATTGCAGGTCATTTCTGATTTTGACATGACCTTGAGCAGGTTTGCATATAATGGAAAGCGATGCCCTTCTTCTTACAGTAAGTCACACACAAGCTTGCTTTATTGGACTTGACAGGATGATGGCTTCTAAGGGACAAGTAAAAGGAGTTCTGTGTTTTTGCAGACATTCTGGATAACAGCAAGATCATCAGTGAGGAGTGCCGGAAAGAGGTGGGTTACTCCCTTCTTTGCTTAGAAACAGCTGGCATATACGACGTCCAGTGGTTCTTGGTTAGGACCAAAGATTGCAGGGTTGAGATCGTAGAAGGTTAATTTTTTTTAAAAATTGTTGTTATGCTCAGGTGGACCTAGTCTTCTGTGTGTGTGTGTGTGTGTGTGTGTGTGTGTGTGTGGCTTGTGGAATCGTAGGGGTCCCTGACCAGGGATTGAACAGGGCCCTTAGCAATGAAAGGGAGGAGTCCTAACCACTGGGCCACCAGGGAATTCCCAGATGGACTTAGTCTTATACACTAAGACAGCTTTTCCTTATTGGCCAAGACATGTGATAATGGATGGTTGGAATATGCTTACTGCTAGCTATAGAACTTACAGGAGATGTTTTATTTTTCCATCTAACAGATGGGGAAACAGAGACTTGGAGAGGTTTGAACAACTTAACCCGAGGTCACATAGCAAGATGCAGAGCTTGGTTTTCCCATAGATCTAATTCTGTTCCCAAACTCTTTTTAACTGTATTATGCTGTTTCCTTGATAGTATAAATTTTCTTGGTGCATTAGCAGTTACCAAGAAAGACTTCTGAATTAATGTCTATGTATGAAACTCCCCATTTCCATAAGATGCATACAGATAATATAAGGTGATCCCTGTAGCCATGGAGTTCATTTTACTTTGTTCCACATTCTTCCCATCAGTGTCCTCTTTGCCAGAGCAGAGCTGTGCTAACTGCTCATTTCTCTCCTGAGCTCTTTCTTCTAAGTAACTGTATCATTTAGTTCCACTTGATTATGAAGTTCACCCAATTGTGTACAAAGCGGTTTGTTGGCCGGCCATGGTTGGTCAGCTCTTCCAGTACTCTGCATGATTACTGATTATTAGGATGGGCATTGAATTATAGATAGCCTTTCTATTTCTACACCTGTGTCTCTGGAGATGGCATTTGTAGCTTAAGGTAGAGTCTGGCTCTACCACTGATCACCTTTGGGAAGTCACTCTTTTTGGTCCCTCACATCCCCCATCATAGCAACTTCCAGAGAGCTTCATTCACAAATAAAACAAATGGTTTGGGTGCCCTCTCTAGGATAAAGAAGCTAGAGAAAACTAGGATTTCTGGTATTGATGTTTTTCTGAAGAAATTCATAGAGCAAAATTTATGTAAATAAATATATATTTTTAAAAGTTATATTCTGTTGAATTCTGTTTTACTTTCAGAAGAATATTCTCACATTCAAATAATTAAGAATATTTAATACATTTTAGGGGCTTCCTGTCTTTGAATTTAACCCTCTTTTGGACTGATGGTCAGGGACTCCATTTGATCTCATATTATTCTGAGACCATGCACGTATTAAAATTCTTCGCTCTGTCCATTCCCATTTTTACTGGGCATTGTTACTGACTGAACCATGTGACACATGATCCCTCAAGCAGCCTCCCTGGAGTCTGGAGGGGTCCAGGTACGTGGAAGGTGACCTTAGCCCGAGGAGGCACATGGAGATGCCCCCAGTGAGGTTGTCCCCCTGATGTTGGCAGTGCAGTGGTTATCCCTGAGCATACGACAGTGTTCGTGTTTTTTTCCAGATCTATCTAAATTGCCCTGCTTTTAAGATTTAAGTGCAACTCGTAGCACTTAAATCTTTAAAAGCAGGGCAGTTGGGCTTCCCTAGTGACTCAGACAGTTAAGAATCTGCCTGCAATGCAGGAGACCCGAGTTTGATCCCTGGCTCAGGAAGATGACCCTGGAGAAGGGAATGGCTCCCCACTCCAGCATCCTTGCCTGGAGAATTCTGTGGACAGAGGAGCCTGGCGGGCTACAGTCCGTGGAGTTACCAATAGTTGGACGCGACTGAGCAACTGACACTGTGACTACTACTAAACTTGCAGAAGAATCTTGGTGAAAGCAGTAGTTTGATGTGTTTGTTTTCTTTCTCTTTCTGACATAACATTAACATGAGTCCCAAACCACTAAAATGAAATGTGTTTTTATCCATGTGCTTCCCTGCCCCTAAGTTATCTTGCCTACTACCTGAGAAAGCATATCATGTTTTAGGAAAAACAGCATTAACTCAGTTCTTACTGATTAAGTGCTGATGCCTGAGCTAATTTATAACAATGACAAGGGCAACAAAATTCTAGATGTTCCCTCGTTATAACATCTCTTTGTGTTGTTGATGCCTAGACCTCACTCTTTGGGGCAGGCGAGTGGGGCGGAGGCTGGAATGCAGAAGGATGGCCAGCTCTGTGACTCCCTTATATGAACTGCATCTTCTAGGTGACTGGTGACTTTTTTTCTCGTGTGGGACTGTAGGACTCGGCTGGGGAAAACTTGATGTAGACTGATGACTTTCCTCTTCATTTTGGATGTCACAGCTCAAAGCGCTTCTTCACCATTATTACCCAATTGAGATTGACCCACACCGGACCATCAAAGAGAAGTTACCCTACATGGTAGAATGGTAAGTGCCAGTAGTGGTGAATGATGGCTTGGTCTGGCTTTGAAATCAGATGCAGGCTCCCTTACTTTACTGAATGCTCAGCTGAATGCCACACTTCCAGCTATTAGAACAGATTGTCCAGACACAGGTCACTCATGGCTGCTGCTGGATAAAGCAGGGGTCTCACTGAGAGTCCTTGGAGTGAACTAGAAGCCCCTTAGTTTGGGGGAATCAGTGCTTTGGGGCAATAACCTGCCTCAGAAAAACCAGTATCACTGGACAGAGCCCCAAAGAAAGGGTTCAGAAGAACTTTGGCATCAGCAGCAACTCACCCAGCTGTGGTCTGCGATGTTGCTGTCTTACCCCCCCTCCTTTAGGGACAGCCAGGGTCCTGCAGGAAGTGGCTCCGAGGAAAACGATGAGGCCTCCACTGCCAGTACTTCCAAAGGGGATTCATGCCTGCGCTGGGAAAGGGTATTTTATTTAGTGGTTTGAGTTCAGGGTTTTGTGGGGTCTCTCTCTCCAGGTGGACCAAAGCACATGACCTCCTGTGTCAACAGAAGATTCAGAAGTTTCAGATAGCCCAGGTGGTAAGAGAGTCCAACGCAATGCTCAGGTGAGCTGCCTGCTCCGGAAAATGCTTCTGCCAGACTGGAACGGGTTTGCTCACAAAGAGAGGCTGGAAGGGAGTTGAAGAGGAGTTAGCTGCACTCAGAGTGAGAAGGGACCTAGCTCAGTGAGTAGCTGCGTGAGCAGGAGGCCTTGCTTTTCCTCTCTGGACTCAGCCAGAGAATTTTCTATCCTTGGGTCTTTTCCTCTCTGGACTCAGCCAGAGAATTTTCTATCCTTGGGTATGGCCAAGGACACACTGCTGGCAATGGATACGGTGAAGATGCTCCATCGTCTAGAGCAGTGTCTTGGTAATTTTTCCCGGTGGTTAAAAAGACTTGTGGGGTCCCCATGGTAACTGGTGTTCTTTATCCAGACATGGGAGCTGGCCGGCCTGGGACCCTTGATCATCGGTGGCCTTCAGAGCTCAGCTCTCTCTGCTGGAGTGTTCTTTACCAGAGGAGGGATGGGGGCACGTATAGCAAAGAGTCAGCACGGGTGCCGTCCCTCAAGGATTGTGCACGGGTAGGTTGGGGGTGCTCTCCACTGAAGCCACCCTAGGAGAGCCACCTGGTTGTATTTTGCTCAGGCAACATCATCTAGAAACAAACAAACAAGTGTATTTATATGATTTATGTGAAGTTCAGGGACACAGAAGGCAAATCAATGGTGATGTGAAGTCAAAAAGGGGGCAGTGGCGTCAACTGGGTAGGTGTCACAGGCGTGTACACATGTTGTAAATATTAATTGAGCTGAACACGTAATGATTAGTGCACTTTAATGATTTATTCTATGTATTTTATACCTCAATTTAAAATGTTTTAGAGGGATTTAACTGGTAGTCCAGTGGATAAGACTCCAAGCTCTCCATGCAGGAGTACAGGTTCAGTGCCTGGTCAGGGAACTAAGGTCTTGCATACAGAGCAGTGCAGCCCAAGGAGAAAAAAAAAAGTTTAAAGAAAAATTTTTAAGATATAACCCAAATAGAAAATAAAGGGCAGTAAGCAGAGGCAGTGCACTTTCAGAACCATTCATCTGGTTTCAGGGATGGCTACAAGACATTCTTCAACACCCTCTCGCAGAACAACATTCCCCTTTTCATCTTTTCTGCGGGCATTGGGGATGTCCTGGAAGAGATGATCCGGCAGAGGAAAGTGTTCCACCCCAACATCCACATCGTGTCTAACTACATGGACTTTGATGAAGATGTGAGCTGCATCTCATTAGGGCTGGGGCTGGAAGAAGGATGGGGACTGCCAGCCAGCGTGCTTCACCCTGAATGTTAACTGGGATGCGGCGCAGGAGGAGGGAGGGGAAGGCATGCTGGCTTCGATGCCCTTAGCAGCTATTTATTTATTAATGCGGCTAGGGACAGTTGCTTTTGAAAGACCCATTCTTGGGTGTCTGGCTGACAGTGGTCTCTCTGCCGGGGAGAACCTAGTTTAGGGCTCAGCAAGGCCCTGTATCACTGTCATGGGTCATGTGCCAGCCTAGGTACTCAGGGGCTTGGACTTAGACTTGTTCTGCTTGAGCCAGAGGTGGACTACACTGACTCACCCATGTTCTGACTTCTTCCCCTTAAGACCAAGGCTGGAATGTCCGTCCCTTTGACTGGTGGTTAGGGTGTTGCCCACAGCTGAGGTTAGCACACATGTAGCCCAGGCAATGCTTATATCCCAGTTTCTTGCTTCCCCCAGAGCAGGTGATCTACAATATGTGATGGCCTCTGTTAGTTTAAACCAGGGGCTGGAAACATTTTTTTGGAATTCCCTGGTTGTCCTGTGGTTAAGACCCAGTGCTTCCACTTCTGAGGCCTGGATTCAGTCACCAGTTGGGGAACTAAGATCTCCTAAGCGATGTGGCATGGCCAAAAAGAACCCAACCAAACAAAACAACTTTTCCTATAAAAGAACAGATAGTAAATATTTTACTAGGATCATTCACAACTATTCTGTCAGACAAAAAAGCAGCCATTGAGAAGACGTAAACAAATGGGCCTATAAATTAAGTTCTAGGAGAACTTGGCGGGGAAGGCAATGGCACCCCACCCTAGTACTCTTGCTTGGAAATCCAATGGACGGAGTAGCCTGGTGGGCT
>SJYX01004138.1:182713-193800 GCA_006410675.1 Oreotragus oreotragus | reverse complement strand
ATCTGTGGCTTTCAGGATTCTGCTGCTTCCGTGGCAGACTGGAAAACTGTCCCTCAATGGGTCCCGGTAGCCCTTCTGTCTGTCTCTCGTCTTGACTACTTAGGGCTTCCTAAAGGGATTCAAGGGCCAGCTCATCCACACCTACAACAAGAACAGCTCTGTGTGCGAGAACTCCGATTACTTCCAGCAGCTTCAGGGCAAAACCAACATCCTCCTGCTGGGAGACTCCATGGGGGACCTGACTATGGCTGATGGGGTTCCTGGCGTGGAGAACATTCTCAGGATTGGCTTCCTAAATGACAAGGTAGGTATGAGACCTTGGCTCTCCATGGCTGGCTCCTTCATTCCTGTTATGGGATACAGACTGTGTGAAGTATTAGAGGCACAGAGGTCAGACACAAGCCGTAGTCTCGGAAACAAGAGGTACCCAGTGGTCAGAGCTGTGTGCACAGCACAGGGCATGATCTGGAGGTGCTCACGCTTACTGAGTGCTCACTTTCTGCCAAGAACATAAGACTAGCTAATCTGTGTAGTCATACTTTGAGGTGTAGTGACTTTTACCTTTTTACAAGGGTGGAAACTGAGGCAGGGGGATGAAGTAACTTGCTCAAGGTGACATAGTTTAGAAAGTGGTTGGGCTGATCACCAGTCCTCCTAAATCTTACCTATAAGGGCATGATTGAGGTGGGGGATGTTGGTATTCAAGATATGGGTTTATAATTTAGAGAAGGAAAACGTAGAAATAGCCGAGGTTAATGGATGGAACCAGGGTCGTAGAGGGGCACAGTGTGGCATCAGACTTGGCCAGCAGGTGCGGAAGGCTTTTGAAAATTCAGTTCTCATAGGTTAGAGGTAACATCTGGTTTTTTTGTCTCGTAATCCTTGTGACCTTCCTTTTGACACTGACCCAGGGGTTAACTGTGACAGCCTGTACCCACGGCCATGTGTGTTTCCAAAGGACAGGGCCCGGTAACCCTGAACTCCTTTTGGGGAGTCACGGCTTGAAGGCCCTCCTCCCCTGCCCCTGGTGCGCAACAGCGGTTTGGGCAGAGGGCAGGGCACTGGGGGACTCTTGCTCTCTGCTCCCCGGGCAGGTGGAGGAGCGGCGGGAGCGCTACATGGACTCCTATGACATCGTGCTGGAGAGGGACGAGACGCTGGACGTGGTGAATGGGCTGCTGCAGCACATCCTGCAGCAGGGTGACTGGACAGAGATGCAGGGCTCCTGAGCCCAGGCGGGACCTGCCGGCTGCAGTGAGGAGGGGCCTTCCCGGAAGGCCGCTCTGCTCTGAGCTCTGCTCCTCCTGTGCGTGCAGTCCTCCAGAGAACATTCCGGGCTGCCAGCGGCCGGGAGCTGCTGGCTCACACCCCTCCCTCCGCCTCTTCCCCTGCTCCTTGGTTTTGTGTTCTCCAGTGGCTCGAGGGAGCCCTGCCAGAAAGGAGGACAGGGAAAGCTATTCCAGGCAAACTGCGGACCTACGCAGTGTTAGCACTTTAGGAATCAGCTGGTCCAGGGAACCTTTTTTTCCAGAATTTTTTAACATGGGAAGCTGTTCTTCAAACAAGTCAAAGTCTAATATGTGAAACAGATCAAAAATAAAAAAAAGAAAAAACAGCTGATCTGATTTGGGGGTCCGGGGCAGAGCAGAGCCTGTACCTCTTGGCTCCAAGATGCTGGAATCTCCAAGACCATGGAAGCCAGTTTGAAAACCACTGAATTTGCCCAGGAGACCCTCTAAGCACAGCTAGCACAGCCAGGTGTGTCTGTGAGGGCTGGGGGAGGGGCACAGGCAGGGTTGGGAGGGTATGTTTCTGACCTAAAGTGGTTTGACTTGATTCTCATGCACCAGTTAAACTTGAGATTCTGTGGGGTCAGATGCATCTGGCCGGCACTGCAGAGCCCCATCTTTATGGATTTCCTAAAGTGATCCATGTGAGTGTGGGTTTTCCCTGGTTCCCCTGGCTCCTGTTCCACCTCCTCTGGGGCCACTGAAAAAGATGACTTCCAGGGAGTTGAGTCTGGGGACCTGACAATGCTCTGGGCAGAGTCAACTTCATTCCCTCACCCGCCTGCCCAGCTGCTGGAAAGTCGTGTTTATCTGCTGCTCTTGAAGGAAAGTACTGGGAGTGTTGACTGAGAGCTGGCTGCATGCTCCCAGAAGCCACAGGTGCTGTTTCATCCTCACTGTGACCCTGCAGGAGTGCAGGTCCACTTAGGAAGGACCAGTCCTTTGCCCAAAGGCTAGAGCTGGGAGCTCGAGCGGGCTTGTAGCATTTCTGACCGAGCCTGCCTTTGCTTGTGCATCACGCTCCCTCCACGCCGGCTTAGTCAGGCTGTCCTGTCGGGCTTGGGGGAGGGTGGTTACCCTAAGGCTGGGTCTGTCAACCCTGAAGTGCTATCTGGATGCTCTGGGACCAGGGGATATCAGTCACTGCAGCCGTGGGGAGCAGCTTCTCTCTCTCGGAGGGCCTTGGGTGAGAACTCAGTGCTTGTGGTTTCTGTGGGGGCAGTTCAGGGTGTGAGTCCAGGCTGGTGATGTTCTCTCCCATGCACCTCACCCCGTCCTTGGATGGCTAGGGTCATCAGAGTCCAGCCAAGCAGATGGTCTGACTGATGGCTGACGTGACTCCTTCCTCAACATGAGAGGTTTTTGTCCAGTGGCTAAGACCCTGCATCCCCAGTGCAGGGAGCCTAGGTTCAATCCCTGCTCAGGGAACTAGGCCCCACCACATGCTGCAACTGAGTTCACATGCCATAGTTAAGACCCACAGCAGCCAAAAAAAAAAAAGGTTTGAACTCATTTACCTTTCTGACGAGAGGAAGAAGCATCAGGCAGGTGGGAACAGCTGGCAGCCAGGAGGAGGGAGAGGTGGGAATATTGTATGAGAACTGATCTATGTGAAAGGAGAATCCAAATTGTGGTTTAATTCAATCGCTGAGCTTTGTACGTCGTGTTTGACTTAAGGGATCTGGTTGTTCATTGAGCTGGAGCAGTGAGACCACCAGGATCCTGACCCACAGGCTCCTCTCCTCTGTGGACACTTACCCCTCATGGTGAGGGCCCCAGCCGAGCCTGAGAGAGGCAGGAGGCACAGACCCGGGGACAGCATCTTGAACCAAAGGGCGATGGAGGCAGCCTGCTCGGCTCCCCTACCTCTGGATGCATGGGTCGAAGGGCCCCTCCCCCAGAAAGAGCACATGCCAAGACCTCTGGTTTAGTGTTTTATTTGGCACAAAGGAGAAGGGGGGTCTGAAACCAGTTTAGTCTTTGGAGTGTGCAGAGCTTTGCCCACCGCCCTGTCACCCCTCAGTCCCCAGTGAGCCCCTCTTCCAACATTCAGCCCTAAACCAAGGGTTCTGTAGCTCTCAGGTCCATCCAAGTAGGTTTCCTCATCCCCACCCTTCATTTTCTTCTTGGCCCTTGGTCCCTGGAGAAGGCAACCTTTAGGGATGAAAGGTGACACAAAGCCCAGCTCTGATGTATAGCACCCTGGGAGCACTTTGGCCCCCACCGCACGGTGAAGGGGGAAGGGACAGGTGAAGGTGAGGTAGGGTTGCCCTCCTGGAACCGCCCCCTTTCCCTAGGAACCAGCCAGAGCTGAGGGAGGAAAGCTGGGGGTTCACGTTCTTGGGGAGATGCCAGGACAGAGGATGCAAGCTGCAGGCGGAGGCTGAAGACGGTGAGGGTAAATACAGGCAAAAGGGAAGTTGGGGGAAATGAATGAGTTTGGTCTTGCTCAGTGGTGACATGAGGGGAGGTCTGAGTGAGGGGCGGCCAACCCCCACAGTGTACCATCCCCCCGGGTGGCTTTGTAATTCCAAAACTTTTAAGGAAGGGGATTGGGGTTGGGAGAGAAAAACCAAATAGAGGTCTGTGCTGTGGATTTCACTCTCAGGCAGTGGAAGGACCAGAGTTGTCCCCTCTGGCCACTCTGGATGCTTCCAGACCTCACCCCCGGCAGAGGGAAGGGTGGCTGTTGGGAAGCCAGCCCCACTGCCCAGTCCCCTTCGATGTGAGCCTTTGCATCCAGGCCCAAGCCTCTGCCCTTAGAGTTCCTCATGGACCCGCTCCTGGTCTTCGTCCGACTTCAGCTTGAGCTCCTCGGCGGTGATCTTGCCATCCTGGTTGCGATCCTGATTCTGGAACATGTCTCCTATGGTTTTCTCAGGATCCTGGCCAGGCAGGAGGCGGCCTTTGCCCTCACTGACTTGAGCCTTGATGAAGGTGGAGAACTGCGGAGAGGGGAGAGCCAAGGGGAGGGGGAGAGAGCGTCTAGCCTGAGCAGCTGGGCTGGCCTTGGGATGCGCTCCCAGGACTGAGAGGAGCTGATGCTGTATCCTGGGGGGAAGGCATGGGTGGTGGCTGTGGGCGGAGGGCGTGCTCGGGGTCAGGCAGCCAGAGAAAAAGGCGGGGACCAGGGGCTTAAGGCACAGTGAGCTGTAGAGTGCCAGGGATGCAGTGGGCACACGCTGTGTTCTCCTTAGACACCAGTCCTGGGGGCTCCTGCTGGGTGACAGTGTGCAGTTAAGAGAAGCCAAGAACTTATCACCCACCTCCTCCGCGGGGACCTCGCCATCCTTGTTAAGGTCCATGTGTTCAAACAGGTTGGCAGGAGGGTCTTCGTGCCACACAAACAGGTAGCCTGTGGGCAGCCCATCCTCCCGGGACACCAGCTCCACCTCAAACAGCAGCACAGCACTGCCAGGGACCCCTCGGGCTGCAGGAGTGGGGAGCAGAGAAGGGGAGGGTCCGGGCCCTGCTTCACAGCCTGCCCAGTGCACACCCAGCCCACAGGTCTCAGCTGCCTGCTGGGGGTGCTGGAGAGTGGGGCAGGGCACGTTTACAGAACCACCCTACAGAATGACCCCGGAAGGCTCCCCTCACCCCTCCCACCAGCCAGCAAGGCCCCAGGCGGGCAGAGGCAGAGGGGAGGAGAGTTCAGGCCAGTCTCGACCCCTCACCTCCGCTCTCTCCGTGTGCCAGGTGTGGGGGGACCACGAGCTGCCGCCTCTCTCCCACGCACATGCCCTGCAGGCCCGTGTCCAGGCCTTCGATCACTTTGTGGGCCCCCAGAGTCGCCTCCTGAGGGGCCCCGTAGTCATGGCTAGTGAGGAGAGCAGATTCCCGGGTCAGCACTCGCCCTGGTCCCCGGCAGCCCCAGTTCCTGAGTCATCCCTGGGGCCACCCCACAGGGCAGGGTGCCAGGCCCCAGTAAGCAGAGGTAGGAGCGGGCCCTTCTCGGCTGGGCCCTGTCCTGCAGCGTGGCCCCTGCTCCGGCCGCCCTCCACAGAGCGGGACCAGCCGCTCCCCCTACTACCTACTTCACCCTCCCTTTGCCTCTGGAGGTAAGAATTTCAGCTTCAGTGGGAACCTAGGGGGTGCTCCTAGGAGGATCCCCCATGCCTGGCCCATGCCCACCCACCTGCCCAGCCCTGGCCCTGCCCGTGACCCACGAGGAGAAGAGCCTGGTGCCATCCAGCAGAGAGCAGTTGTAGTGGTAGCGAACGAAGTCCCCAAGCTTGGCCGTCTCGTTGCAGGTCTCCAGGGGCCGGGAGAGTGTCTTGATTTCCACTGGATCTGCAGGATTGTGGAAGTCGATCACATGGACGTCAAAGATCAGCACAGCAGAGCCAGGGATCTTGTCTCCTGGGGCCAGAATGGAGGTGTGGATCAGCTGGGCTCACGGAGGGGCTCCTCCAGGTTTCCACGGAGGCCCCTAGACTTCCCCGTCCTGGGATTCTAAGCAAGGATGGGATGGGATGTTTGCCCACATGGTCAACTCTCATCATATACACTGCAGGGGTGAGGACGCAGGGCAGGAGAGGGGAGGGGCATGCCAAGTAGAAAGCCCTTTATAGGTATATCTTGCAACCTCCCAGTGACTGACTTTGCTGATCAATGTGATTAGTTCCATTTTACAGGTGAGCACAGTAAGGTATCCAGCAAAGCTGGGACTCAGACCCAGGTCTGTTTTCCTTCCTAGGGCTGTACCGCCTTCCCTCCCCAAGCTCAGAAGTGTGCTTCCCTTTTCCAGTGTGGAAGGGCAGAAGCAAGCGACTGCCCCTGGAGGAAAGGATAAAGTCCTTGCGGCAAGAGTTGGGTGAGGAACCAGTTTTTGTGATGAGAGGGGCAGAGCAGTGGCTGGAATCCCCCCATCCCTACTAGGGGTAGGTCAGGAGGAGCTGAGGTGTTGGCTTGGGGAACTGGGAGCAAGCCTACCAGTCCCGTTCTCCCCGTAGGCAAGGTGGGGGGGGATGGTGATCCTCCGGCGCTCCCCCATGCATGAGCCTTGAAGGCCTTGGTCCATCCCAGGGATGATGTAGCCCTGCCCCACATAGGTATTGTAGGTGTGGTTTCGGGAGTAGCTGCAATACAAGGCGGGGTGGGGGGCCAGCAAGGGGGTCACCGGGGCCCTGCCCTGCCAGGCAGCTCCGAGCTGCCTCAGCCCCCACCATCCTCCTCAGGACCCCCTGCCCTCCCCGGACCTGGAATCAAAGAGAGTGCCATCCATTAGGGACCCGTTGTAGTGGTAACGCATGAAGTCCCCAGCCACAGCTCTCCGGACGCAGCCAGGCGGCAGCTCAAGTGTCTCCAGCTGGACAGTGTCCTTTGGGTTGTGGACGTCAATCAGCAGGACGTGGAAGACCAGCGAGGCCTGCGAGGGGATCACAGTCCCTGGGGAAGGGATAGGCTTGAACCATACAAGTGGAGAACAGAACGGGGCTTCTTGAGTCAGGAAGGCCTATGTGAGCACCACCCAAAAAGGTGCCAACCCTGCTTTCCAGAGCCCTTTCTGCTTCCTATGCTTCTTCCCTTGTGATGCTGGAGCCCTGCTTCTTCCCGTGAGGCCGGGTTTTCCCCAAGGCCACCACCAGCCCATATGAGCCTTTGTGTAAAGCAGAATAAAGCAGAATATGGGGACTTCCCTGGTGGTCCTGCCTCTTTGGCTGGGTGTCCTTGTGCAGTATTCAATCTGGACAACTGTACATGGCAGCCCACTTATAGAGAATCCCAGAGTCCCTGCCTGTCCTCACCATAGCCTTTCTCGCCATAGGCCAGGAATGGAGGGATGATGATCTTCCTTCTCTCTCCAGGACACATGCCCAGCAGCCCCAAGTCCATGCCCTTGATCAGCCAGCCAGAGCCCACGTAGGTGTCATAAGTCCCACCCCTATTGTAGCTGCAGAGAAGGAGGTAGAGGTGAGGCTGCTACTGGTGGGAGAGGCAGGATGGCCCCCAACTCCCCACTGCAAACCACAGTCCCCTGGATCCCAGGGCTTCTTCCAGCCCTCACCTGGTGTCGAAGGCAGTGCCATCCAGCAGCGTGCCGTTGTAGTGGTAGCGCACAAAGTCACTGTCCTGGACCATCCGGGGGCAGCGGGGTGGGCGCAGCAAGGTGCTCACCTGCACGGTGTCCTCCTTGTTCCACACATCCAGCAGGACCACGTCAAAGTAGAGGGTGGCATCGGGGGGGATGAGCCCCGCTGTGAGGGCGAAGCAGCCCCCAGAGTAGGGGTGGAATGGAGGTCTCAGCATCCAGCCTGGCCTTGCCCTCCCCGACCCGTAGGTCCCCTTCTGAGTCAAGCGAGGCTCCTACCTGGGCCTGGTGCTGTCCTTCCTCCCACCCCGGGGGCAGGAGACCCAAACCTGAGTCCCAGGCTTGTTGCTATTCAGTCTGTGCATGCAGTGTGGCCTTGGAAGGTCACTCTCCCTCTCTCAGCTCCCGTTTTCTGGCCCTGGGGTCCCTGCTTCTGCCTCCTGATCTCCCATCCCCAGGCCCGGGCCCCAGCCCTCCTCACCCACGCCGATGCTGCCATAGCCCAGGTGCGGAGGCACAATGAGGCGGCGGCGTTCATTGACACACATGCCCATGAGGCCTCGGTCCATGCCAGTGATGAGGCGCCCCACGCCCACCACGATGGCCACCAAGGTGTGGCGGTCATAGCTGGGGAGGGAAGGGGACAGATGCGATGCAGTGACCTCTGCTCATGATCACATACATGCCCGGGAGACACACACACACACAGTCCCCCTCCCTACACACACGTGTCGATCCACAGGCTCCTTGTCTCCTCTTCAAGCCTCCCCCCAGGTGGGCTGCGACTCCCACCTCAACAGGGTGGTCTGTGACAAAAGGAGGTCCCCGAGGAGGCCAGAGTGGGAAGTACAGACATGGGGGTCGGGGGGCAGCAGAGGAAGGGATTGGAGTGGGGAGACCAGTTATCCAGCAGGAAGAAATGCTAAAGCTTGGCTTTTGTTGTTGTTGGTTGCACCATGGGGCATGGGGGCGTGGGGGGACCCTAGTTCCCAGGCCAGGGATCAAACCCTTGCTCCCTGCATTGGGAGCTTGCAGTCTTAACCACAGGACAGCCAGAAAAGTCTCGAAATCCTTGGCATTCTGCATTCATTATGTTATTTAATCCTGTCCCCTAAGAAGTGGGCATTATGATTATTTTTGGCAGCACCACATGCTTTGTGGGTTAATTCCCCAACAAGGGACTGAACCCTGGCCGTGGCAGTGGGGAATTTCCAAAATGGGCTTTATTGATTTCATCTTTCTTAGGAGAAAAACTGAGACTTGAGAGACCAAGTGACTTGCCCAGGGTCACACAGATGGTGTGTGGTCTGTTGAACTCCATAGCCCACATGTGGGCCACCAAACCATCAATTCACGGAGGAAAGGGAGGGGAAGCAGAGCTGGCCAGGGGTAGGAATTTGTTTTTCAGTTTTGAAAAGGCCTACTCTAAAACTGCCACAGCTTCTGTTTTTGGTTACAGTTTTAAACTTACAAGCTTTCCAAAATTAAGGAAGGATGAGAGATTGGCATTTTGATGGAAGGGGTCATGAGTGGTGAAAGTCTTCCAAACTCAGTACTTCGTGAACTGGGCCCAGCAGAGTCCCCAGCAGGGAGGTCAGTCCCCAACTCCCAACCCCTCCTCCACTCTGTGGCCACGGGCTCAGAACTATACTTCTGGCTACTCCCCAGGCCGCATTTTGCCCACTAGATGGTTGCATGTCTGGCCTGCTCACTTCACAGAGCCCTTAAGAGAGCTGGAGCATGGCGATAAGTTTCTACCAGTTAAACCAGAGTTCTCCCCAGAGTCAAGGCTAAGGTGTGCCGAAGCTGCTTGCAGACCATCAGGTCCTGTGTGAAGTTCACTTTCATTTATCATCTTGAGTCCTAACAGCAGCCTTAGGAAGTAGGGACTCATTTTTTCAGAATGCTTTTTGATCTCCATTTTTCAGATAAGGGAAGTAAAGCTTAAAGAGGCAAAACTCCTTGTCCATGATTACAGTCTGGGTTTGAACCCAAAGTCTTGGTCTCAGGAGTTTGTGTTCTGCCTGGCTCCAAAGCCATGGCCCTTTTTAAAAAAATTAACTGATTAATTATAATTTGGCTACACTGGGTCTTAGGTGCAGCATGCAGGCTGTGGCATGTAAACACTCAGTGCAGTGGGTAGGATCTAATTCCCTGGCCAGGGATAGAACCTGGGCCCCCAGCATTGGGAGCATGGAGTCTTAGCCACTGGACCACGAAGGAAGTTCCCATGGCCAATAATTTCTGCAGGCTCAAGTGTGTGTTTTGGTGACATCTCTAAGAGGGACTGACTTCTTCGGGTGTGGTGTGGGGGCTTGTGTGTGTGACCACCAGGACCCTAATTTTAACTGAGGCTGACCTGACGTATATCCCTGCCCCCACGAAGAAAAATGAACTCGCTAGAGCAGACCAGAGGCTTGGACCAGACCAGAAGCCAGTCTCTCAAACCCCAAAGACGGGCGGCAGCACTGACCTGGTGGGGCCAAGACAGAGAGGGAGGCATGAAAACCCTCGGAGGAGCCCAGGGTGGCATGTGTGACTGTGTGACACGTAGACAGACAGGTCCCTACACCAATCTGTGCCCTGCACTCCCTGACCCATCCTGCTGTCTTAGAAGGCCCACCTGCTTTACCCCACTGGCCGCTGAACACCGCCACCCCTTTCCCAAAAAAACCTCTGCTTACTCCTTCTCTAAACACAAAGGCACTGAAACTTGGGGCTGGAACCACAAAGGGGGTCAACGTGGATGGAAAGGCAGAGGGTCCTGTGCTGAGATCCCTGGACCATTCGCACGCAGCAGGGACCAGGCCCTTCCCCCACTTCTATGAACCAGAACATCCCCTCCTTGGCTTTAAATAAAACGCCGAGTTGATTCTCAAGCACTTTGCGGGACAGAGGAGGCTTGTGTGAAAGCAAATGAGGTCATTTGAGAGGCGAAAGTTTGAAACTGAGGGCAGAGATGTCCGGGGAGAGGGACGTCTAGGAGTTCTACTCAGGGTGCTGTTTGGGGCTAGGGGATCGCGGTGTGAGAAGGCGCATGCAGTCACAGCTTAAAGGCGGCAACAAGGGAACCCTAAGACTGAGAGAGCCTGGCCCCAAGCTCGGGGAAGAGAAATGGTGAGTTTAGGGCACCCAAGCCATTACCTCGAGTCAAATTTCTTGCCGTCCTCGAAAGTACCGTTGTAATGGTAGCGCACAAAATCCCCCATCTGCACTTCCCGGGGACAGGCCCTGGGTATGTGGTACCTCTCGATGACCACATCTTCCAGGGGGCCCCCGGCCGGGCTGGCGCGGCCCAGCCCCCTCCCCACGGCCTGCAGCAGCAGCAGCAGCAGCAACTGCAGCAGGGGGAGCCGGAGGAGGGTGTGGCTGGGGGGGCCCGCGCGGAGCATGGTGCCTGGAGCTGGGACGGCAGGCAGTGAGGGCGAGAGAGAGCGCGGCGGTCGCCAGACTCCTTCCCCTCTTCTCCCAGAGCTGGCTCCCCCTCTTCCTGTGCTCCATCCCCACCCCCGCCCTGGCTGGTCCACGTGGAATGGGGGCTGGGGAGGTTGAGCTGGCTGGGCGGGGGCAAGCAAGAGGGGTGGAACAAGAGGAGGGCCAGGCTGCTGGAGTCGGAGGAAAGCACCGCTAAGCCCTCCAGATTTGCGCCCACCCCCATCCTGGGGGCCCAGAGACTCGGGGCCTGGAGGGGTAGGGAAGTTCGGGAAAGTTGAGACAGCGGAGCCGACAGAAAAAAATTTTAAAGTTCCTAGTCTTTTTTTTTTTTT
>SJYX01004138.1:164955-179718 GCA_006410675.1 Oreotragus oreotragus | reverse complement strand
TTCTTTTTTATTTGTCTTCTAATATTCTGGTGCTCTTTTAAAATCATTTCTGTATTTTGTATTAAATATAACTCATATTCAAAATACTCTATAAAATTATTCATTTATGTTGGTAAATCATTCATTTACCAGCTCCTATTTTTTTCAAGTATTCATATCCTATTAAAAATTGAAAAACTTTCTTAAAAAAAGTTTGTGTGTGTGCTAAGTTTCTTTAATCATATTAGACTCTGTGAGACCTATGGACTACAGGCTGCCAGGCTCCTCTGTCCATGAGATTTTCCAGGTAAGCATACTAGGGTGGGTTGTCATGCCCTCCTCCAGGGGATCTTCTGATTCAGACATTGAACATGTGTCTCTTACATCTACCTGCTTTGACAGGTGGGTTCTTTACCACTAATGCTACTTGGGAAGCCCAAATAAAGTATGGATTCACATAATACTGAAATAAAGAGTAATTTATACAATGTATGAAATATATTGGAAACATCTGTGAATCTAAATTTTTCCCCTTTTGTATATCATTTTAAGGGGACTATTATATGAAGCACACTAAGACTGATATTAGAAAAGGTATATTGCATTATGCTTACTCAAGATTTTTTCAATTCCAGATATTAGACACTTTTCTTTGTCATAAAAGTTGCAATTATTTACTAAAGATGTTTTGGGAAGAACATATTAGCAAATTTATTAAATTAAGAATACTAAAAATCTCAGCAGCCATCAATAACTAAAATTAACATTCCACAGTATCACTGTCCAATATAATGTTCTAGGAAGATAGTTTAGGTTTATAAGTACATATTTCTTAGCTATATTAATTTTCATAATTAAAAAATCAACTATAAAAGCTTATTAGTAATATTTACTTTTATACCTTGCTTATTTAACTTATATGCTGAGTACATNATTTGTTTTCAGTTTTGAAAAGGCCTACTCTAAAACTGCCACAGCTTCTGTTTTTGGTTACAGTTTTAAACTTACAAGCTTTCCAAAATTAAGGAAGGATGAGAGATTGGCATTTTGATGGAAGGGGTCATGAGTGGTGAAAGTCTTCCAAACTCAGTACTTCGTGAACTGGGCCCAGCAGAGTCCCCAGCAGGGAGGTCAGTCCCCAACTCCCAACCCCTCCTCCACTCTGTGGCCACGGGCTCAGAACTATACTTCTGGCTACTCCCCAGGCCGCATTTTGCCCACTAGATGGTTGCATGTCTGGCCTGCTCACTTCACAGAGCCCTTAAGAGAGCTGGAGCATGGCGATAAGTTTCTACCAGTTAAACCAGAGTTCTCCCCAGAGTCAAGGCTAAGGTGTGCCGAAGCTGCTTGCAGACCATCAGGTCCTGTGTGAAGTTCACTTTCATTTATCATCTTGAGTCCTAACAGCAGCCTTAGGAAGTAGGGACTCATTTTTTCAGAATGCTTTTTGATCTCCATTTTTCAGATAAGGGAAGTAAAGCTTAAAGAGGCAAAACTCCTTGTCCATGATTACAGTCTGGGTTTGAACCCAAAGTCTTGGTCTCAGGAGTTTGTGTTCTGCCTGGCTCCAAAGCCATGGCCCTTTTTAAAAAAATTAACTGATTAATTATAATTTGGCTACACTGGGTCTTAGGTGCAGCATGCAGGCTGTGGCATGTAAACACTCAGTGCAGTGGGTAGGATCTAATTCCCTGGCCAGGGATAGAACCTGGGCCCCCAGCATTGGGAGCATGGAGTCTTAGCCACTGGACCACGAAGGAAGTTCCCATGGCCAATAATTTCTGCAGGCTCAAGTGTGTGTTTTGGTGACATCTCTAAGAGGGACTGACTTCTTCGGGTGTGGTGTGGGGGCTTGTGTGTGTGACCACCAGGACCCTAATTTTAACTGAGGCTGACCTGACGTATATCCCTGCCCCCACGAAGAAAAATGAACTCGCTAGAGCAGACCAGAGGCTTGGACCAGACCAGAAGCCAGTCTCTCAAACCCCAAAGACGGGCGGCAGCACTGACCTGGTGGGGCCAAGACAGAGAGGGAGGCATGAAAACCCTCGGAGGAGCCCAGGGTGGCATGTGTGACTGTGTGACACGTAGACAGACAGGTCCCTACACCAATCTGTGCCCTGCACTCCCTGACCCATCCTGCTGTCTTAGAAGGCCCACCTGCTTTACCCCACTGGCCGCTGAACACCGCCACCCCTTTCCCAAAAAAACCTCTGCTTACTCCTTCTCTAAACACAAAGGCACTGAAACTTGGGGCTGGAACCACAAAGGGGGTCAACGTGGATGGAAAGGCAGAGGGTCCTGTGCTGAGATCCCTGGACCATTCGCACGCAGCAGGGACCAGGCCCTTCCCCCACTTCTATGAACCAGAACATCCCCTCCTTGGCTTTAAATAAAACGCCGAGTTGATTCTCAAGCACTTTGCGGGACAGAGGAGGCTTGTGTGAAAGCAAATGAGGTCATTTGAGAGGCGAAAGTTTGAAACTGAGGGCAGAGATGTCCGGGGAGAGGGACGTCTAGGAGTTCTACTCAGGGTGCTGTTTGGGGCTAGGGGATCGCGGTGTGAGAAGGCGCATGCAGTCACAGCTTAAAGGCGGCAACAAGGGAACCCTAAGACTGAGAGAGCCTGGCCCCAAGCTCGGGGAAGAGAAATGGTGAGTTTAGGGCACCCAAGCCATTACCTCGAGTCAAATTTCTTGCCGTCCTCGAAAGTACCGTTGTAATGGTAGCGCACAAAATCCCCCATCTGCACTTCCCGGGGACAGGCCCTGGGTATGTGGTACCTCTCGATGACCACATCTTCCAGGGGGCCCCCGGCCGGGCTGGCGCGGCCCAGCCCCCTCCCCACGGCCTGCAGCAGCAGCAGCAGCAGCAACTGCAGCAGGGGGAGCCGGAGGAGGGTGTGGCTGGGGGGGCCCGCGCGGAGCATGGTGCCTGGAGCTGGGACGGCAGGCAGTGAGGGCGAGAGAGAGCGCGGCGGTCGCCAGACTCCTTCCCCTCTTCTCCCAGAGCTGGCTCCCCCTCTTCCTGTGCTCCATCCCCACCCCCGCCCTGGCTGGTCCACGTGGAATGGGGGCTGGGGAGGTTGAGCTGGCTGGGCGGGGGCAAGCAAGAGGGGTGGAACAAGAGGAGGGCCAGGCTGCTGGAGTCGGAGGAAAGCACCGCTAAGCCCTCCAGATTTGCGCCCACCCCCATCCTGGGGGCCCAGAGACTCGGGGCCTGGAGGGGTAGGGAAGTTCGGGAAAGTTGAGACAGCGGAGCCGACAGAAAAAAATTTTAAAGTTCCTAGTCTTTTTTTTTTTTTTCCTGGAGCCCCCCGGGTCCTAAAGTCGGGCTGAGGCATTCCTTGCTTGTTTGGGAGGCAACCCTCACTTTAGGCCTCTCCAGGTGACTAGCGAGGCTCCAGAATCGGGGGCGGGGAGGCGATCTCAATGCTCCCTCCCACCTCTCTGTCCCAGGGACAGCCGCTCCCGGAACGAGCTACTTTGTCCTGCAAAAGCTGGACTGCCAGAGAGGACTTTATGACGTGGGGATGGGGAGCGAATAGGAGGTGGTGAGAGTGGAGGGTGTGCATGGTAAAACCAGGGATGTGCTTCCCTGTCGCGGGCTGGAGGGTACCCTTGGGGTCACCTCTTGGGGGCTGGGGGTGGGGAGTGAGCAGAAGGACCGCTGTGATGGATGGAAGAGCAGGTTTCAGGGCTTGGGCAAACTAGAGAGAGGTGACACTTCCCTCAGTTTCTCTATCTTAAGGCGGGGGCGGGGGGGACCGCCTTTGCGTGGAAGGGGCTTTCTGGGCTCCCCATCCTGGCCGGAAGCGTTCCCCACACTCACACCATCTGCCGAGGGGAGGACCCCCAAGGGCAGGAGGTCAGGGGATAGTGTCGGCTCTCTGAAAAGAGCTGCGGTCCCTCGGCCCCTTGGGGGATCTGACTCAAGCCACACCCCGCCTCGCAGCCGCCCCCACCCCCTCCTCCCCCAGTGCCCGGCGCTAAGACCCAGCGGGCGCGCCGGCCAAGCCCCGGCCCCTGAGCCCGCCCGCCTGCCAGCCAGCGGGACCCGGACGCCTGCTCGCGGCAGGGAGAGCCGGCCGGCGCGGAGCGGGCATGGCTCGGGCGGCGTGGGGGCTGCTGTGGCTGCTGCTGGGCAGCGCCGGGGCGCAGTACGAGAAGTACAGCTTTCGGGGCTTCCCGCCGGAGGACCTGATGCCCCTAGCCGCGGCCTACGGGCACGCGCTGGAGCAGTATGAGGGCGAGAGCTGGCGCGAGAGCGCGCGCTACCTCGAGGCGGCGCTGCGGCTGCACCGGCTGCTGCGGGACAGCGAGGCCTTCTGCCACGCCAACTGCAGCGGCCCCGCGCCGCCCGCGGCCGCACCCCCGGGCCCCGCGCTCCCCGGGCCCGACGGCGGCGACGAGTGGGCCCGCGAGCTGCAGCTCTTCGGCCACGTCCTGGAGCGCGCCGCCTGCCTACGGCGCTGCAAGCGTTCGCTCCCCGCCTTCCAGGTGCCCTACCCGCCGCGCCAGCTGCTGCGCGACTTCCAGAGCCGCCTGCCCTACCAGTACCTGCACTATGCTCAGTTCAAGGTGCGCGCCGGCTGCCCGGTCGGGTCGCGAAGAGCGCGGCTCTCTACTCAGCAGCCCGACCGCCGATCCCTCGCGCGCGCGGCGGGTGGCGGACTCCGGCTCTGCTGATCCGCTCCGTCCCCACCCTGCAGGCTAACCGGCTGGAGAAGGCGGTGGCCGCGGCCTACACCTTCCTGCAGAGGAACCCGAAGCATGAGCTCACCGCCAAGTATCTCAGCTACTATCGCGGACTGCTGGACGCCGCCGACGAGCCTCTCACAGACTTGGAGGCCCAGCCATACGAGGTGGGATGTCGGGGGTAGGACCCGCCCCGACGTAACTCCAAGAGTCCCGAGTTGCGTCCCGGCATAGCGCCTATGGAGAAGGGGGAGGTGTTCGAATCCCCGTGACCCTCCTGAGCGTCCCCTCCCTCCAGGCGGTGTTCCTCCGGGCTGTGAAGCTCTACAACAGCGGAGATTTCCGCGGGAGCACCGAGGACATGGAGCGGGCCCTGGCTGAGTACCTGGCTGTCTTTGCCCGGTGTCTGGCTGGCTGCGAGGGGGCCCACGAGCAGGTGGATTTCAAGGACTTCTACCCAGCCATAGCAGGTACATTCCACTCAGACCCCAGTGGGCATCCCTCACAGCCACAGGGCCCAGAACTCCTAAGGCCCCTTGACACAAATATTCATTCCACACTCATTTCTAGAGGCCTCCTAAGTGCTTAGGGCTTCTTCCCTAGTGACTCAGACGGTAAGGAATCTGCCTGCAAAGCAGGAGACCTAGGTTCCATCCCTGGGTTGGGAAGATCTCCTGGAGGAGAAACTGGCAACCCACCTCAGTATTGCCAGGAGAATTCCATGGACAGAGGAGCCTGGAGAGTTTCAGTCCATGGGGTTACAAAAAGTCAGACACAACTGAGTGACTAACACTTCCTTAAGTGCTTGGGAGGCAGACAGGCATAAGTTGTTATCCGGACCTCAGAGCCTTCAGTTGGCTGACAGAGGCTAACAGATCACCTGCCACCCTGGGTGCAGGAGACACAGCGGAGAGTGTCCAATGTGCCAGGCATGGGTGTAGCAAGGAGTGACTTCCCAAAAGGATCTGGAGAGGCTGGGTCCATGGACCTTCAGAGGGTGATGTAGGTGCAAAAGTGCTGAGGTGGGAATCAGCCTAGCAGGTATATGCAGAAAGCAGTTTGGGGCTGGAAATATAGCTGGTCTAGGGATGGCTAAAGGCGGAGTCCATCAGCAGGGGCAGAAAGGACTGTCCTGAGCGTCTATATTTGGGCTTTAGTCCACCTCCATACCTCCCCTGCCATTCTTCCAGAGAGCCCTGGCTTCCTGTGGCTTTAGGGTGGCAGGTTAGCTGTGGGGGTGGTAAGTCAGTCCAGTCCACAGTAGTCTTCCTCAGCATCTCTGTCACTTTACTGTCTTGTGACATCAGCGGACAGATCTGGGGTTGGAGGTCATCTCTGTCATCCCTGTTTGCAGGCTGGAGCTGTTCTGCACACCAACTCCTAACTGCTGCCTTCCCCCTCCCCCGCAAGATCTCTTTGCAGAATCCCTGCAGTGTAAGGTGGACTGTGAAGCCAACTTGACCCCCAATGTGGGCGGCTACTTCGTGGAGAAGTTCGTGGCCACCATGTATCACTACCTGCAGTTTGCCTACTACAAGTGTGAGCCTCCCGGTGGGCTTGGGGCGAGGGGGAGCACTGCACGAGGGGTGAAACCGAGTCAGAACTGAGGATCCCTGGTGATGGGAGGGTGGCGGGGCAGGTGAGAAGTTGGGAGCAGCCTCTGGGGAGAATTCAAGGGCCTCTTAGGTGAAGGACGAGATAGTTGAAAACTGCACAGTACTCGACAGTTTACAGAGCCCTGCCACATCTGTTTATCTCACTGGATCCTCTCACAAACCACCAGTAGCTGATGTTACTGGACCCATTTTTCAGATGAGGAAGCCAAGGCTCATAGAGGGCAAGGGGCCATGAGTCAGTCACCTGGCTAATAAAAAGTGGCACCAGGCCTTAAGGCTCTCCTCACTTGAGGGAGATTTTGGCATCAGCTGGGGCTAAGAAGGTCAGTCTCCAGGGTGTCTGCAACCCAGAGATGCCAAAATTCAGACAGGCTGGAGTTGGAGAGGAAAAGCTGAAGCACAAGGGGCCAGGAGACCCTTTGGGGTCCAGCTGGCAAAGAGATTGAAGGCTGGGACAAGAGCCTCCGATTCCCCAGTGCCTTCCTTCTCCAGCTGTGTGAACTTGACCAGTTTACCTAACCTCTCTGTGCCTTGGATTTGTTGCCTATAATATGGGGATGACAATAACAGTGAGGCTTAAGTGAGTTACACAGGGCAACGGGTAATTGCTCAATACACTCTAGTTTGTGTTGTTATTGAGTAGGATATTCTGGGAGGCAGCTGGGGGTCCAGGGGCGCTGGACTAAACTGAGAGCTGGGCATGGGTTAGGTGAGGGTTATCCCTGAAGAAGGGGGCGTGCCAGGGGCCGCTCCTCACTCTCGCTCTGCCTGCAGTGAACGACGTGCGCCAGGCCGCCCGCAGCGCCGCCAGCTACATGCTCTTCGACCCGGAAGACAATGTCATGCAGCAGAACCTGGTGTATTACCGCTTCCACAGGGCCCGCTGGGGCCTGGAGGAGGAGGACTTCCAGCCCCGGGAGGTGGGCATCGCCAAGGCGTTCTCAGAACCTGTGATTCGATTTTTAAAAATTCCTGGCTTCCTCCCATGGCAGGATGAGAAATAAAAAGGAAGAATTTGGGTTGTGGTTGGAGTCTTAGGTTCAGACCCACCAACTGTGTGGTCCTGAGAACACTACTGATCTTTTTTTATTTATTTGGCTGCACCAAGTCTTGGTTGTGGCATATGAACTCTTAGTTGCGGCATGTGGGATCTAGTTCCCTGACCAGGGATCAAACCCCGGGCCCCCTGTATGGGAAGCACGGAGTCTTAGCCACTGGACCACCAACGAAGGCCCCCATTACTGGCCTTTTCTAAATCGGTTGCCTCACCGGCAAAATGGGGACGGTCCAGCCTACCTCTTCAGCACAGCACCTGGGATGTGGGAGGTAAAAAGTATCTGTGTGTCCCTGCCTGTTCCCTACCCACCCTCCCACCCTCGCCGCTTGCCTCTACCCATCTTCCCCAGGGACCTCCTAACCTGAACCACCTGAGGAAACTCCTTGGGAGTCTGGGCATGACTGGCAGAAAACCTCTCGGTTTCCTTGTCAGTGGCAGACATTGCTAATCGATTGAGGCGCTCTGTCTCACTTAGCCCACAGAATCCTTCTTAACCCAGCATCAAGCAACTGCAGTTTTTTGATCAGCATGTGAACTGACACCCGTTTCCTGCTCCTGGAGCTGGAAAAGGACCAGAGGACTCAGAGTCTAGGAGCTCTGGCTCCTCCACTGTCTGGCAGCAGGAGGCCTGGCTCACCTGTTTTTCTTCCCTCCTCCCAGGAGGCCAGACTCTACCACAACCAGACAGCTGAGCTTCGAGAGCTGCTAGACTTCGCACACATGTACCTGCAGTCAGATGATGAGGTAAGGGGGACTTTGCCCTACAGGCCTGGAGGGCCGCTGTGCCAGAGCTCAGCCACAGCTGCCGTGAGGCAGGGGCATTTTACCTGTCAAGGCACCTGCCCTCCTCTCCCTGCTCCGTGTTCCCATGCCCCGAATCTCGCTTCTCCTGGACCCAGGTCTGGTGGTGCCTCCTCCAGGAAGCCCTCGCTACATGTCCTGGCTCTGTCTTCTGGGTTTGCTGTGCCCATTATGACCTTCCATGCCTCCCTGGACCAGAGTTATTTCCAGCCCTCATCCGTCTCACTCCGCCCCTTTCTCCAGCCAGTCTCCTAGAGAACTGTGCTCCAGGACAGTTCAGTTCAGTCGCTCAGTTGTGTCTGACTCTTTGCGATCCCATGAACCACAGCACGCCAGGCCTCCCTGTGCATCACCAAGTCCCAGAGTTTACCCAAACTCATGTCCATTGAGTCAGTGATGCCATCTAACCATCTCATCCTCTGTCATCCCCTTCTCCTCTTGCCTTCAATCTTTCCCAACATCAGGGTCTTTTCAAATGAGTCAGCTCTTCACATCAGGTGGCCAAAATATTGGAGTTTCGTCTTCAACATCAGTCCTTCCAATGAACACCCAGGACTGATTTCCTTTAGGATGGACTAGTTGGATCTCCTTGCAGTCCAAGGGACTCTCAAGAGTCTTCTCCAACACTACAGTTCAAAAGCATCAATTCTTCCGCGCTCAGCTTTCCTTATAGTCCAATTCTCACGTCCATACATGACCACTGGAAAAACCATAGCGTTGACTAGCTTATTCCCAGTCCTCCCACAGCACCTGGCACACGGCTGGCTCTCAGAAACTGAATCTGAATGAACTGCTGAATGAATGAGTGAACACAGTGCGCCAGGAAGGAAAGACCCCCAGTGTGTTATCACATTGATTCTAAATGAGGGTTTGAGAATCTGAATTCTGAGGCGTTGCTGCCCAGTACGTATTCATCTATCCTCTCCACTGTTCACGTACCCATGTCCCCTGCCCCTCATCAAACAGGGGGCTGGGTCTGCACTGTGAGTCCCCAGGCTTTGGTGTTCACCAGACTTGGCTCCACCAAGTCTGGGCCTGGGCAGCCTCCAGGCCAGGCTTAAGTAACCCTCAAACTTCCATTTCTTCATCCATTGAATGGGGAGAATAATGCCCATCTCACACGGCTGTGGTGAGAATTAAATGAGATCCAGGATGTAAAGCACTTGGTGTACAGCTGGCACATGGTAGATCCTCAGGGGGTGGTAACTGTTTTGATTACTGTTTTTATTGTCTGCTGTTTGCCAGACTTTGTGACTGGGGCTGAAAGGCACAGCCCCTCACCTAAGCAGCTCACAGGTAGTGTAGTGCAATGAGAGAGGTCAGCCTGGGGCCCTGGATGCTCGGGGCACTCCTGACCCAGCATCAGCATCAAGGGCCACATCCTGGCGCTGATGCCTGGTGTTGGAGGGGTAAACAAGAGCACAGGGGAGTAAAGGCATTCCTGGCTGGAAAACAGCCTGAGCAGACAGTAGTCACAGACGAGCAGTATTACCCAGGTATTTATGCCTAAAAGGGGGGCTGTGGAGAGGGAGATGCTTCCACCAACCCTGAAGCTCTGCTGGTGGAGCCCACGCGTCAGCTCAGGGAGGGGCAGCTTGGGATCAGGACTTTGGGAGAAACCCTCAAGTCATTCCGTGTGAGATCTTGAGTGAGGCTGGGAAGGGGGGGTTTGGGACTGAGACGGGATGGGAGAGCCCCTTGGCCAGGAAGGGAGCTGATCTGGGTTTGTGCCTGTTGTGACCTGGTTTCTCCACCCATCCTGGGCTGCTCTAGATGGAGTTGGAGGAGACAGAAGCACCCATGGAGCCTGAGAAGCCCCCATCTGATGCCGAGTTTGAAGGGGAGGGCGACTATGAGGAGAGCATCTACGCTGACTGGTGGCAGGAACCAGATGCCAAGGGCGACGAGGCTGAGGCTGGTCAGTGACTAGTCCTGGCCGATGGGTGGGACAGCCTGGGGTGGAGGTGAAGGATAGAAGGCTCTAAGCACTGGACTGCAGAGGGTGCTGGTACTCCTTCTTTGGGGACTTCCGGCCTGTTAGCAACCCCTGTCCCACCTGGTCGAGGGATGGGGGAGCATCCTTCCTGAAGCAGGGGCCAGCTGAGGCCTGTTCCTGAGGACCCTCGCTCCTGCCTGCACCACCTGTCCCCAGGACAGCACCCAGATGCCTGTTGACGATGGGAAGGCTAACCCCAATGCCCTCTCCTTTCATTTTTCAGAGCCAGAACCTGAATTACCGTGAGAAGAGGCCCCCCCTGCACCCCTCAAGAGCTTGGGAAGCCTGGGTCCAACAAGAACTATTTATTAAACATGTGAAATGGACAGGGCTGACCAGGCCCTATCCTGTCCCACCCGTGAGCACTGCTCCCCGGACCCCTCCTGCCTCCTCTCTGGGTCTCAGGATGGGGGTGTTGCCGCTGCTGAAGGCCTGCCCTCCTCCCAGTGTCCTCCCCACCCAGTGGGGACAGTCTCCTGGAGAAGATTCCAGCTCTCCTGAGTTGGGTCTCAGTCTGAACTGCACACACAGCAGAGGGGTAACTGGCATCATGAAGAGCACTGGACCAGGAGTCCCGTGGTTGGTTCCTGGCACAGTGGCAGTGGGTGCTCAATAAACATTTCTTGTTGAATGAATCACAGAATTAGGGTCCAGATTTCTTTGGGCGGAGTGGTAACGGTGCAGGTCCTTCCTCCCCGCTCTGTACCATCTCACCTCATCAATAAATATGGAGACAGGTGAGGGGCCATAATTTGGCCTCTATCAGTTCAGTTCAGTCGCTCAGTCGTGTCCGACTCTCTGCGACCCCATGAATCGCAGCACGCCAGGCTCCTGGGTTGGAAGATAACCTGGAGAAGGAAATGGCAACCCACTCCAGTATTTTTGCCAAGAAAATTCAGTGGGTACAATCTGTGGGGTCACAAAGTGTTTGATGTAGCAATAAGGAATCATACAGCCCAAAATGTCAAAGGGCCAAGACTGACCAGAGTTAGTAGATGTGGATTAGATATGGATTGATACAAATAAAGATGAGGGAGACACGTCTAAGACTTTACAGATATTAGGTGCCGTTTTATAGGTGAAGGTAAACTTTCCTGTCATCTTTTTGTGTGACCATCACACTATATTTACAAAATTACATACTACACATGCTAAACTTTCAGTTCAGTTCAGTCGCTCAGTCCTGTCCAACTCTTTGTGACCCCATGAATCACAGCACGCCAGGCCTCCCTATCCATCACCATCTCCCGGAGTTCACTCAGACTCACGTCCATCAAGTCTGGGATGCCATCCAGCCATCTCATCCTCTGTCGTCCCCTTCTCCTCCCGCCCCCAATCCCTCCCAGCATCAGAGTCTTTTCCAATGAGTCAGCTCTTCGCATGAGGTGGCCAAAGTACTGGAGCTTCAGCTTTAGCATCATTCCTTCCAAAGAAATCCCAGGGTTGATCTTCAGAATGGACTGGCTGGATCTCCTTGCAGTCCAAGGGACTCTCAAGAGTCTTCTCCAAGACCACAGTTCAAAAGCATCAATTCTTCGGCACTCAGCCTTCTTCACAGTCCAACTCTCACATCCATACATGACCACTGGAAAAACCATAGTCTTGACTAGACGGACCTTAGTCGGCAAAGTAATGTCTCTGCTTTACCTCATAAAAAATGAAGCCCAAATTGCAATTATGTGTGGAAAGATTTAGAAGCCTTTATGTTAAAATAAGTTTGTCTGAAAGCCCTTATGTCTACAGAGGGTGCAAGATGATAAAATTAATACATTTGACCAATATTGAACAGTTTAAAAATAGAGGAGTTCTAACATATCATACCACAGTTTTTTTTTTAATTATTATTATTATTTTTTTTACAGGGAAACACTCCATATAACATACATGGGTTGATATAATCTCTGTTACAGTTATACTTTTTGCATATGCAAACAAGTACCCTAGTAAATATGGTAGGTTATTTCAATCTCTTTCTTGCCGGGTTGTTGGGAAGATACATGAGATTTAAACATTTAATTTCATTTACGTTATCTGAAAATGCCCTTCAAATGTCTAATACATAGAGTTTTTGTGTGCATTTGCTTTTAATTTCTTAGTGGGAAAAGCACGCTACCTGAATTGGATTCTCCTTACAAATGCACATATAAATTATTTTTATGTGACTTCTTTCTTGGGTGTATAATGGTGAATAGGCCGAGGGCTGTGTTACCCAGGAAACAGCCCTCAGTGCCCCCACTCCACTCGTGACCCCTCCCCATGACTGCAACTGGGAACATCAGTGAGCTCTTTCTCAAGGTATTTTAATCTGCTATGTAACTTGTAATATATATTTACTTAAAATGTAACATTTTTCTTCATCCCCAACTGCATTTTCATTAAAACTGACATATACTGAATTATTTGTAACATGGACAGTATACTTAGCCAAGGAGAAACCGAGGTCACAATGAGGAAACTGAGACTGTGATGTAACTAAAATTGGTTTTAGATAATGAAGTTTCATAAATACTTCCTTTGGATAAAAGAGNCATTTTTCTTCATTCCCAACTGCATTTTCATTAAAACTGACATATACTGAATTATTTGTAACACAGACAGTATATGTAGCCAAGGAGAAACCGAGGTCACAATGAGGAAACTGAGACTGTGATGTAACTAAAATTGATTTTAGATAATGAAGTTTCATAAATACTTCCTTTGGATAAAAAGGTTCTCTATAGAAAAAGAAAAGTTTTTAAATTATTATATGTTACACAATATCATACTGAAAAAAAGTTAAGAAAGGATATACAAGCATACATCTATGTCTATCTATATATATTTATATGTATCATATATTGCCAAAAAATTATTTTGTCTGCTTTCACATTAAGGTTGCAAATAGCATCCATACAACACTAAATGCAGAGGTGTAAGTACAGTGAATTAAAGATATATACGAATATTCCTAAAAAAACATCATTCTTATCATGAATATTACTAAGAAAACAGAATGATACCAGAGTAGAATGTAGATTTTTTTAATGTAAAAGAACTGACTGAGGTTTGCAACACTGTACAGTATGCAGTGATCAAAACCATCCCCAAGAAAAAGAAATGCAAAAAGGCAAAATGGTTGTCTGAAGAGGGCTTACAAATAGCTGAGAATAGACTAGAATCTAATGACAGAGGGGAAAAGGAAATATATAGCATCTGAATGCAGAGTTCTATGTTTTTCTGGAACTCTCTTGCTTTTTCCATGATCCAGCGGATGTTGGCAATTTGATCTCTGGACCCTGGGTATTTGTGACTGCCAGGAACATCAGCCTGCGACTGTAATCTGCCGCTAGGGGGCGTAAGGATGAAGTTCTGCGTGAGTCCTGGGAAGCTGACAGTTTCAGATATCTGAGGTGGGATGTATGGTATTTTCCTAGTTCATCACTTCCCTCAGGAAGTATGGGGAAGGGGCCAAGGACATTTGCTTCCGGTTTTTACTTTCCAAGCTTTTGCTGACCCAAATTCCTTAGAGCTAGAGCAAGCATGCCCTGTCCTGCCCTCTCTGCGCACACCGAAGGGAACTTGCCCTCTCAGTGGCCAGAGGAGCCCTAGGAACATGGCTTGATAACATGAGACCTCATGGCGGCTGCCAGACCCTGTTGCCCAATCTTGCTTTGACTGGGAGTAGGGGGTGAGGGGTAGGGGGTGGGCAGAGAATCTGGAGGTGCCTACCACCCAGCCCTGTGCTTCACCAGTGTCTCCACTCATCCATGTTTCCATGTTCCAGAGCAGGGACGTGGGGGCAAAAAGGGGTCTCTCTGGGGAGGGACCCTAGACTGGGGCCAGCTAGGTGACACTGGGCCCCACTGCCCACATGTCTCCCAGCGGCAGGGCGGTGGAAGAGCTTTCTCCTCCTACTGGAGGGTGGAGGTGAAGCTGGTAAGCCCGGTTCTCGGCCTCCACACCCCTGCCCAGATGTGCCAGGTGACCTGGCCGGGGCTCCTGTCCATCTCGGTACCCAGGAGGATTCCCTGCCCCACCGCATACCCTTCCCCTGGGCCTTTGGTGAAGATGAGGGTAGGAAGGCCAGAGTCTGGAGCTCGGGCCGGGTCAAAGCTGGGGGCGCCGGTGATCTCACTCTTCCCTCCCATAGGTGAGTCTCCAGTGGCAGCGTCTCCAGAGAGCGCCCAGGTGCCAGGGCGGCCCCGCCCCACCCCACCCTCTCTAGCTGCTCTGTGTTGTCAGCTTCCACCGAGACCCCGCCCTCTGTTTCTGGGAGGGGCTGGCCCAGCGGAGGGTGGGGAGTTGGGACGAGCTGGAGCGTGCCTGCAGTGACTACTAGCTCTGGAATCCGGAGGGCTGGGTGTGAGTCTGAAAGCGCCTGTGTGGCTACAGCGAGAAGCTCTGTGTCCTTGTGTGTTGTGTTAGTGTGAGCGTGTGCCTGTTTGCACGTGTCTGAGAGTGTCCGTGGCAGCTTGAGAGCAGGCGCGGGGCGGGGAGTGGGGGGGCGACTGAAGGGGTTTGCGCATGCGTCCCCGAAGGTGCGCGCACTCGCGACCATGGTTCGAGAGGGTTTGTTCGCCCCTTCTTCACGTATTTGTTGAGCACCTACTGTATGCTGGATTCGCCGTAGGTGCTAAG
>SJYX01004138.1:107078-163131 GCA_006410675.1 Oreotragus oreotragus | reverse complement strand
AGCCAGCCAAGCACCCTGCCTTCGTGAAGCTTGCATCCTTTCGGGGAGACAGGTAATAAACAATGAATGTTATACAAATAAGTTCTCTGGCTAAGATAAATGAGATGGAAAAATAGAGCAGGGTGAGAGGATCCGGGGAACTGGGAGCGGGGAGGGTGCAATGCAGTTTAAAAAGTGTGTTGATGTGTGTGTCCGTGTGCATCGAAGGGTGGCTTCTGAGGATGAGGGGTTGTGTGTGTGTGTGTCCCCTCATAGCAGAAAGCCGCGCCTCTCGAAGCATTCACCCCCATCCCTGCGTTAGCCCAGGCCCTGCCCTTCCAGGAGACCTTACTCAGCTTCTCCATCCCAGGCAGCCACCAGCCCCTCCCACCTCTCTCTGATGCCAGCGTCTCCCCATTGCCCAGCCAGCTTCCCAAACCGGTGAGACCGAGTTCCAGTGAGTCCTAGCGTGGGCCCTCTGGGGCCCTGAAGTTCATTCTTCCAACCCCACCCAGCCCAGACGCCCTCGCCCTTGCCTCCTCCACGTCTCTATCTCCCTCAGCCCTCTCCTTGCCCGGCCCTCTCCTTACCCGGCCCCCAACTCCCCAGCCGGGCACCTCAGCCGTCCTACCAAGTACACTTGGTAGCATAATGGCTATAAGGTTAGAGACGCGGCCAAAAGGGCAGTGGGGATGACGACCTTACAAAATAGGGCCAGACTCAGATGCCACAGAAGTGTCCTGGACCCAGAAAGCCCCCATCCTGAAGAGAGAATCACTGCTGCAATGTATCAAATATCTACTGTGTGCGGCTCTTGGCAGGTTCTTTACAGCCTCAGAACAGTCTTGCAGGGGCTNTAGGGCCAGACTCAGATGCCACAGAAGTGTCCTGGACCCAGAAAGCCCCTGTCCTGAAGAGAGAATCACTGCTGCAATGTATCAAATATCTACTGTGTGCGGCTCTTGGCAGGTTCTTTACAGCCTCAGAACAGTCTTGCAGGGGCTTCCCTGGTGGCTCAGTGGTAAAGAATCCGGCTGCGAGTCACAGGTTCAATTCCTGGTCCAGGAAGATCTTACGTGCCACAGAACAACCAAGTCTCTGAGCCTGTGCCCTAGAGCTGGTGCTCCGAAACAAGGGAAGCCAACACAGTGAGGAGGCCGAGCACTGCAGTGAAGAGTTCAGTTCAGTTCAGTTCAGTCGCTCAGTCGTGTCCGACTCTTTGCGACCCCATGAATTGCAGCACGCCAGGCAGTGAAGTGTAGCGCACTGCAACTAGAGAAAGCCCGCACAGCGATGAAGATGCAGAATATACAAAAAAAAAAGTCTTGCAGCATAGATAGCAATTCCCTTCTGCCATAGGCGAGGCCAAAGAGTGAGAAGCAACCTGCCCAAGATTCCCCTGGGAGAGAGGTGACTGAGCTGGGTTTGAAACTTTTCTCCCTAAATCCATGTTGCTCAGAGAAGGGAGCTGGAGAAGGAACGCCCTGGTCTCTTTATCCCTTTAGGCTATCTGCTGAGGGAGGCAGAGAGTTCCAGAAGGGAGAGAGGGAAGGAGAGAGGGGTAGGTAGGAAGGGAGGAAGGGGAGGAAGTAGACCATCCAGCCTCACTCTTGGGCCTGATTCCGTAGCTGGGTCCCACCTCCCACGGTCAGCTCCCTAGATTGGACCAAATGTAGGTGGGCCTGGGATCATCACACAGACTTGCTGGGATCACTTAAGAGTGTGTGTGCACTCAGTCCCTCAGTCATGTCCAACTCTGTGACCCCCTGGACTGCAGCCTATGTTCCTCTATCCCTGGGATTTTCCAATCAAGAATATTGGAGTGGGTTGCCATTTCCTCCTCCAGGAGATCTTCCTGACCCAGGGATCAAACCTGCAGGCGGATTCTTTACCACTAGCGCTATCCAGGGAAGCTCCGGGTCATTTAGACCAGCCTCTTTTTGAATCTGGAGAAATGATGGCCAGGGTCAGTGGGGGTGGGGTGGGGGAGTCCCATGGGATCCCCCCAAATTCTTGTAAATTCCAATGGAAAAAATTCCCTGCTTAGGTCTGAGAAATAGCTCTTGAAGTCTGGCCCTGGTGTTCCCTTTCTCTGGGAGAGTAGGGTTTCCCTGGGGGCTTCCCTGGTGGCTCAGAAGTTAAAGAGTCTGCCGGGAATGCGGGAGACCTGGGGACAAAAAGAATGACGGGTCAAAGCCCCATGCAGCTTTTCCACTCAGGGGCCTTCATGGCTCCAGCAGATGGCCCCTATTTCCTGGATGGAGGAAACTGAGGCCCAGGGAGACTAGATTGGGCTCCCAGGACTGCATGGTCAAACTCCAAGATGGCTTGGGGATTAGGAATATAAACTGTGGACACATCACCCCATAATCACTACCTGCTTGGGTCCCAGCTGGCGCCGGGGTACCTGGATAGCATCTCATCTGACCCCCAAACAGCCTTTGGGGTGGGAGCACCACTCATGCTCATGACTCAGGTGGAGAAACTGAGGTAAGAGGAGGACATAGCTTGCTTACCCCTTCCTGTCGTGTATACCTGACCCTCTGTATCTGCAGAGCTCGCTGTGGTAGGTCCTTTGGTAAAGAAGAGGCCGGGGGAACTTGACATCTTCTGTTTTGAGTCATTTTTTCAGCCCTCCTTTAACAAGAGTGCTATGTTATAGTCCTGGAGCAAGATAAGTGGTGACCATTCGAAATTCCTTCCTTTTGTTTTGAGCATTTGACTAAATCCTGGTGGCTTTCCTATAGGAAGAGGCTAAGGAGGAGTGAAAGTGAAGTCATTCAGTTGTGTCCAACTCTTTCCAACCCCATGGATTGTAGCCTACCAGGCTCCTCCATCCATGGGATTTCCCAGGCAAGAGTACCGGAGTGGGTTGCCCTTTGCTCCTCCAGGGGATCTTCCCAACCCAGGGATCGAACTCAGGTCTCCTGCAGGCAGATGCTTTACCATCTGAGCCACCAGGGAAGAAGTGAGGCTCAGTCAGTCATCCTTCCCTGGCCCCAGGTGGATGTGAGGGGCAGGGGGCTTTTTGGAGGCTTCACAGCCATGAAGGACATCTCATTAAAATTCTTTGTTATCTCCAAATGAGGTTGTGTACACAGAGACAGAAATCAAGTCAGGAAATGCTTATCACATAACTTTAATCTTTTGAGTTTCCCTGGTGGCTCAGATGGTAAAGAATCTGCCTACAGTGCAGGTAGATCTGGGTTCGATCCCTTGGTCGGGAAGATCCCCTGGAGAAGGGAGTGGATACCCACTCCAGTATTCTTGCCTGGGGAATTCCATGAATAGAAGAGCCTGGCAAGCTACAGTCCATGGAGTTGCATAGAATCTGACACAACTGAGCAACTAACACTTTCCAATTTTTTTTTAGACATAATTATTTTGATAACCCATTTTTTTGGTAATACCTTGAAATCTTCAAAAATGGAAATGTCCCTGGCCTTGGTGTTCTTCTCCTGCCCCCCAAACACCCTCTGGGTGGAGCTGGCTTCTCAGGCACCATCATCAACGGCCGGGTCCAGGGTTCACCCGCCCCCACTCTCCCTGCCCTTCCCCCTCACCACTTCCAGGTTCTGTGCAGGAGTCATAAATTATCCATGAGCTGTAAGTTGCATGCTTCTTCAACTGGAGGCTGAAGTGCTGATGAAATATTCAAGGATCTCAACTCTCAAATTCCCTGGTGGCTGCTGGGTGGGACTAGGGCAGCTGGCATTAATGTACCAGTCTGGGGGGCCTCCAAACCTTGGCTCTAGTTCCCAGTGAGGTGGAGTCCAGGGCTGGGAGACTGGGAAGGCCAGAGGGCTGGAGGAGGTTGGGAAAGGGTCTCTTTGCATAATCTGCATAATCATAATCGATGGCTGTGGGTTGTGGAGTCACCTGCTTAGAGGGTTTAGGGGAAGTGAGGGAGGTTACTGACTTAGACCCCTGAGGAGGGCCGGCCAGCCCTGGGCCACCCCACCCAGACACCCACAGTGTCTCTCTAATCCCAAGGTTTGCCTCAAGTCCTCCTTCTCCCCCAGGACTCTTAACAGGTAGGGGAGAAACTCCTGCTGTGTGTGTGTGTATAGGCAGGGGAGGGGTGGCCTCTGCGTGGGAAGGGCACCTGTCAGGGCAGGCATCCCTCCTGGCTTGTTGAGCGAGGGAGGGGCAGGCAGGCTGGCAGGGCGGGTGGGGCCCCAGCTGTGTCAGCCTGTGCTGGAGTCACCCAGGCCAGGAGCAGGAAGTGGGGTGACTCAAGCGGCAAGGCCTCGCCCCCTCCCTTCCCCCAACCCACTCAGGACAGGGAGGGGGTTGCTCAGAAACCCAGGGAGACTCAACTCCAGAATAGAATCCTGATACTTGAGGTCCACCTTGGGCTCCTAAAGACCTTGGAAGGTTGAGGGTAGGTAAGGGCTTCCCTTGTAGCTCAGACGGTAAAGAAGCTGCCTGCAGTGCAGGAAACCGGTTCGATTCCTGGGTGAGCAAGATCTGCTGGAAAAAGAAATGGTAATCCACTCCAGTATTCTCGCTTGGAGAATCCCATGGACAGAGGAGCCTGAGGGCTACAGTCAGACACGACTGAGCTACTAAACCACCACCAAGGGATGGAGGGAGAAGAAAGACATTCTCTGGAGAGGCCCTGACCTCCTCTAGTCTCTCCGTTCACCACCCCAGGCCCCTGGTATCTCGCCCTGCCTTTTCTATTTCTGGGCCATCCTATCTCTGTTTTCTTGTCTCCCTGTTTTCCCTTTGACATTCCATCCCCGCCCACACGCCTTACCGAGAAATGTGGCTGGAGCTACCTCTGTAATTAAAGAGCCCTCTCCTGGCGCTGGGCACACACCCGTGGACCAGGCTGTGGGCAGCCTCTGGCCTCGAGGCGCCTCAAGGACAAAGGGCAGCGAAAATGGCAGGAGCACCCCGCCCTCACTTCTGGGGCCTTGCACCATCTGGCCCTACGCCCCCTCCCGGCGAGGCTTGGGCCACTCCAGCCAGAAGCATTTGGGAGGCTCTTCTGTAGCCCCTGCCCTCTCCCCAAACCTGACAGGGTCACCCTGAGCAAGTCCCCTCACCCAACGCCAGCAGACAGGGGGCAGCAGCGCACATGGATCTAAATAAGGTTCAAGGCAAGCGAAGTCTTCAAAGCTATACCAGCAAGGACCTACTGTATAGCTCAGGGAACTCTGCTCAATATTCTGTGATAACTTAGAAAAGAATCTGAAGAGGAATGTGTATAGGTACATGTATAACTGAATCACTTTGCTGAAACAAACACAACATTGTAAATCAACTCTAATCCAATTAAAATTAAAAACAAACATGGGTATGTGAAAATGCTTAGAGAAAATGCTGGAAATAGGAACAATATATGAACAGTGACTACTTACTATGATGGAAATATAGCTGATTCTTTTTTTTTTAATACTTAATAGGTATTGTTTTGTAATAAGGAGAAGAATAAGTGTTCTTTTGTTTTTAAAAAAAAAAAAGGTACACTTTGCCAAGTATACCTCCACCCTGACCTGAAAGCTGGGATGTAATTGAGACCTCTGACGCTTTCTCAGAACACGGCAGCCTGTGGAAAACTCCTTCCTGGCCCCTAGCCCCTGGGCCATCTCCCCTCTCCTTCACACCCCTGGCTCCGGCCACACCACCAAGGGCCTCCAGCACGTGGGTGTAGGCAACTCAGCTTGCACGTCCCGCTGTGTGCACCCCTTTCCCATTGTTGCCCCTTTGTCACCCCTTGGCCTAGGAAGAACACACCATGCACGGCGCTGCTGTCCGAACAGAAGGAAGAGCCCAAGCAAGAGACCCACAGGCCCAGAAGCAGGGTCAGTGCTGGACAAATACCTGGAGTGTGGTCTCTAAAGGGAGAAGCGTGAACTCTAAGTTCGTTCCCTTGGCCCTGTGTGGAGGGGTGCAACCCCAGAAGGACCAGACCCAGGGGCGAGGCCCCCTCCCTAGGTCTACAGATGGCTCTGCCCAGTTGCCTGGGACTCCAGTCTGCCACTGGGAATGACTTCTACTTCTCTGTGGTCCTTTTCCACTGCTGGGAAGAGCTGCTGGGTGGTGGAAAGGGACGGTCATCAGCCTGAAGGTTCATGTCCCATCTGTTCACCTGGTCTCCGTCTGTGAAGGTGGCCATCCTTGAGAGTGCTGATGTGGCTGGGGTTCGTGTGACTGAATCTGTACCCGGGAGTATATGTCCCTGAGATGTGAGCGTGAAAGCTTGTGTGTGTGTGCAACATGGTGTGTAGATCTAAGTGTCTTGCCTGCCTCTGTCTGGGGAAGGGGCCCCACAGAAAAAGAGCTGATTGTGAACAGAGGACAGAGATTCTTGCACCTCCTTATATGGCCCAGAGGCCTCCTGGGGTTGAGAGGAAGTGAGATGGTCACCTTCCTCCAGGAAAGAATTTCCCGATCCCCCGCCAACTCCCCTCATGGGATCCCTCTTTGCCAGTAACTCCTATCTCTGGGGCAACTTGGGAGGGGCCACTTGATGCTCTTTCTTTCTTTTCTCTGAGGTCCCAGAAATCTCCAAGTTGAATTAACCATATGTATTCTTAGTGGCTCAAGGACTCTGCTTCCACTGAGCCCCAGGTGAGAGAAATGAGTTTAAATTGCAGGGACATGAACAGAAGCTAGATACCAGAAGGAATTTACCAGTGTTGGAATAAGGACACAAGGGTATTCACATAAGGGAGGCTGGAGAATAGCCTTTCCTGGAGATTTGTCAGAGAAATCCGTGCCTTTAAGGGCTTGGAGGTAGGGGACTGTGTAGGATGGTCTTGTGGTCTTGCCTTCAGGTTCAAGTTCCAGAAGGGACTTGACCACAGGGACTCTCATCCCTTATGCCTAGGCACCTCTCTGTTCTGTAAGACCAAACTCTCCTTACAGACAGTTGAATGTAGTAAATATTATTTTCTGTATCCCACAGATGAATCCTCAGTGTCAAACAGCCAGTAGTAGGTGCTTAATAAACGCACAGAAACCCCCTGGATATGGGAGTCAAAGCTGCTAGCTCAGTCTTTCGTGCTGCTTGTGGTAATGCCTCCACCCAGTCCCAGCCTGAGCTTTGGGGCCAGCTTGTTGCAGCATGTTCCAGGCTGACATGCAGGGAGAATTCTGCATGGGACACACACACACAGGCTTTATTCTGAAGCCTTATTTCTGCTTCTCCACCCCGCTCAGGCTCCTCCACCCCTCTGCATTCAGCGAACCCTACCCTGCCTACATGCTGAAGTCAAGAGAAAGGAAAGGGTTAAGCCAGGCTTAGGTCTGGAAAGTGTGCGTGTGCGTGTGCGTGTTTGTGTGTTGCCTTTGTGTGGGGTGTGGGAAGTGGGCAGGGAAAGATGGCAGGTGGGAGAGGAAGGAAGTGAAACCCTAGTTGGGGGCAGCAGCCTAGGACTGGGAGCTCTTTTTCTCCCAAGCTGGGAGCCAGCTGCTGCATGGCTTGGCAGGGTGGCAAGCAGGTGGGTGGGGCAGGGGGAAGGTAGACAGGAAGATGCTGAGGTAAGCTGGGAAAAGGGGAGTAAGGGAAACAGCAGACAGGGCAGTGGCCCAGGCATGTGGATGGTAACTGGCTGGGGGTGTTGATGTCTCCTTGGCCCATTCCAGGAAGACTTCTTTGATGGCACAAACCTCAGAAGTGGGACTGGTTTGCCACGACTCCTTTCTCTGGTGGGGAAAGTGGTCAAGGATGCCTCTAAGATAGCTTCATCCAGCCCATCCTGTGTGCTAGCTTTGGGCATGTAAAGGTTTTTTGAGGGGAGACCCTTTCCTGAGCAATCTCTCCAACACTGACACAGAGTTGTTAACATGACCTGTTCACCCTTGGCCCTCTGGAAGTCCTTTGAGAGTTGGGGTCATTTTGATTTGCCATATCACCACAGTCTAACTCAGTGTCTAGCACACAGTTGGTGCTCAATAGTTGTGTTAACAAAGGATTCATTTTATCAACCACAGAAAGGAAAGACCCTTGTCTTCTCAATGTGCTCATTGGAAAGTTCTTTCCAATAACTAACCCAGACTCTTTCACCGCTGAGGGGCCTGCTGCTTAATTTCTTTATGCCAGTACGGATCTCTTTTAGATCTGCTGCCTGACTTCTTCCAAACCCACTACTTCTTTCTCTTCATCACAAATCATTGCTCTTCTGCCTCTCCCCAGAATATTTGCTTCTGCTTTTTTCTCAGCCTCTCCCCTCTGCTTTGACATTTTATGGCTATGCTGTTATTCCACCAGGAGAACGTGTGGTTTGGTGGGCCTTGAAATTAGAAGAGAAATGGGTTCTTGTTTAGAATGTGCCATTTTCTAGTTTTGTCATCTCTCTGAAGCAGTTTCCTCATCTTTGAAATGGTCATTTTGTTGCCCTAACAAATTTTCAGAACTGTCATAAAAATTAAATATATATATAATTAATTTAATCCTAAGATTTAGCAGTTGTCCTAGTGATTTCACAAACTTTCTTTCACTCCCATGAGAGAGAGCTGATGTACCCATTTTACAGATGTGGAGAAACAGGGTGAAAGACAAGTAACTTGCTTAAGATCATCTAGCTACTAAGTAGCAGAAGTCAAATCCAGGCTCTCTAATTCTAAATCTCATAAGCACACCGTCTTTTGAGAAAAAAATCTCAACCCAGAAAAAAGCCTATGAAATGCTATATTAATATGTTATTACCACTTTGTGGCAAGGGTGAATAAGCTCAAAGAAGCATCATGCTTGACGCTGAGCTGGCTGGCCAGTGAAGGCGTCTGTCCTTTCCCATGGCGCACCCTGACTCACCTGTTGGACAGGTAGGGGGAAGGGGAGAGTAATCAGCCTTACCTGCTCGGAGGTAGGGTGGGGCAAGACACACCCCATCCCTCCCATTGGTTCTTTCCTTAGTCTTACTGACAGTTNGGAAAAAGTATTCACCGCAGCTTTCCCTGGAGCTTCGCCTGCCTCCTGGCCCGGGGCTTCCCCCCAGGCTTAAGGGGTCCTTCCCGGAGCAAAGTCCCCTCCCCCAGTCGGCCGGGCTGAACCTGGGCTAGTGCCTGCGCTGTGACCCCGTCCACCCTGCCCCCACCTCTATCCTGTTTGCTGGGCCCCTGGGGCCTGAGATGGGGCCCGGAGTAATGGGGGGGGGGCGGTGGGTGGGCCAGAGGGGAAACAGCTTCTTCCTTTTCTTCCTGCCTCCTGGGACCACCACACCCCCTCGCAGGAGGCCTGCCCTACAGGCTCGCTCCCGAGCTCCGCCCCCCTCCCCAGGAATGGGGGTGGGGCAGGGCCTGGCCAGCAGACAGGGTGGGGGGAGCGGTTGCTCTGGTCTTTTTTTCCTCTGTCCCATCCCCCACGTCATTTAGCTGGCTGGTGACTGAGTCCGAAAAGCGGAGCGATAGAGCTGGATTTCCATTAGATTTCTAGGTTTTCGAAGGTACATTCCTTCTGGAGGTTTTTGCACCCACCCCCTTTCCTGAGAGCGTTCGAAGGGGAAAGGAGGAAGGCTTCAGCAGGAAGGGTTTCAGGCAGAGCTGCTTTCGCCGCCGCTGCCTGCCCCCTCCTCCAGTTTCCTGAGAGCCCTTTCCCTGGCCTCCTTGGGGGAACGGAGTGGGGAATGTAACAGCCAGGTTCTCCTTCAGTCTTGGGATAAAGGGAAGAATCGGGGGATCAGGGTTTCTTGCTCTGATTTGCTTGGGAAGACCCTTCCTACCCTACAACTCTACTGTGGGGGTAGATGGGAGAGTGGGGGTGAAGGTCAGAAGCCTCCCCGCCCCCCAGGAGTGCCCAGTGGGTGTCACAAGGGCAAGGAGTTTGGGCAAAATAACCTGATTTCCCTTTTCTCTGTGCCAAAGTGGAGGAGGGGAAGGCATTGTAATTACACTGGTTAGATGATTAGTTTACCTAATCTGGTTTGTGGCTGCGATGAAAAGATAATATTGAGGTGCGGAAGTATTGCTAGGAGGAGCAAACCAGCTACTTACTGGACTGGAGGGGGCGGGGGGAAGGTAGGATCCAAGTGGTCACTTCTTGCTAGATCAGCCTCAGCTAGAGTGACAGGAACCCTCTCCCTCCTTTCTCCCGGTCCCACCCCGCACCCCAGTTACACCCTATTTCCTCTGGAACCTCTGTTTGGGCTGCCAAGGATGAGGCTTTGTGAATGCCTTGTGTGGGAATAAAAGGGTACCGATCAGGCAGGTACAGGTGAGGGGGTTCTCTTCCCTGGCCTGGGAGTGCTTGGGGAAAAGAGCCACCTTAGAATGAGATGGGGGCATCTGACTCCTGAACAGAAGAGCTGTTATTTGGACAGATATTATAATGGGGCAGTTATGAGCATAGGGATTTAGACGTGGTTTGAGGTAGGTTTGGTTCCCAGGTCTGTCACTCATTTCCCATTGGAGTAGTCACTTCACCTGTCTGAACCTCAGTGATCTCCTGAGCAAAACTGGTAACTTAAAAGACAAGGGACTACTTACAAATTCCAAGCACTTTCATTAATTATTCTCATTTAATCCTTACGGATCATCCCTCTAGGCAAGCATCGTTCACCATTCTACAGGTGAGGAAATGGAAACTTAACTCAAGGGAGTTAAGTAACTGTCAATATTGCACAGCGAGACCTGAGCAGGGCCACAGCTGGCATTTCGGTCTTTTGGCTCCAAGCCAGAGCTCGTCCTGCTATATGACTCCACTGAAGCTCTGGGAAGAATTTTTCTGCCATTGCTCTTTTTAAGAGCCTCTACTTGGGAGTCTGAGGAGATGAGAGTTCAAAAGGGCCCAGGATGGTGTGTGTGGGTGGTGAAGGTGGGGGCAGGTTTGTCAGGGGTGACTCATGTCCCAGCCTCCAGCCTTCTGAAACCTCCCTGCTCCATGGCTTGGTTTTCTGGAGGGGGCTGTTTCCCAAAGGCCAGGGGCTGTGGTGGATGTGTGGAGGAGGTTGTGACAGGGAGAGGAGGGCAGGGGTCAAAGCTGCTGCTGCCTCCCAGCTTGAGCTGGGCAGAACCACGGACTTTTCTGGGCTTGTCCCTGTATAGGAAGGGAGAGTTGTCTGCTTTGCTGGGGGCTGGGGCTGTGCCAAGCAAGTCGNGAGGAGGTTGTGACAGGGAGAGGAGGGCAGGGGTCAAAGCTGCTGCTGCCTCCCAGCTTGAGCTGGGCAGAACCACGGACTTTTCTGGGCTTGTCCCTGTATAGGAAGGGAGAGTTGTCTGCTTTGCTGGGGGCTGGGGCTGTGCCAAGCAAGTCGGGGGTGGGGGTGAGGTGGGGTAGGGGGAGCTGTGCCCTGGGGAGTAGAGAGAAATGAGAGTCAGATTTAGGACTGGGCCAGTGTCCTACTGGACTCTACCAGTCAGCGCTGCCAGGCTGCTCTTGGGCAGGAAGTTGGCTGTTCTCAGCTTTGGAGCTGGGAGTCCTGGGGGCTGGGAGTAGATTTTCTGCTGCTGAGAAGGCCTTTCTGGTCATGGGGGTGGGGTCAGCAGAGCCTTGGTCCTGGAGGGAGGGGCTGGTGTCCTTGTCCTTAGACCCACCTGGCTCTGGCACATCTACCAGCTGGCCACCTGACACCTGGATGGACCTAGGAAATGGGCCTCTATCTATGTCAGTACAGCCTGCGTACTGAGCCTGTCAGCCTTGGGCTTCCAGATCACTTGAGGTCAGGAGGGGACCCTAGGCATGGGGAATTACTGATCCTGCAGAAGACTGAGGGGACTTGATGTGACAGATGAGGAAAGAGAATGAACTCAGTCCTGGCTGACTGCTACAAAGAGGGTGACAGGCTTGCAGTTTTCCACCCTTACCTCCCCCGCACCTCCCATCCAGAATACAGAAGCGATCAGCATTCTTTTTTAAAAAATCTTTAAAAAAAATTACTTATTTTTAATTGAAGGATAATTGCCTTACAGTATTGTATTTGTTTTTACCAAACACCAACATGAATCAGCCATAGGTTTACCCATGTCCCCTCCTACTTGAACATCCCTCTCACCTCCCTCCCCAAGTCTATTTCTTTTTCTTCCTTTTTTTTTTTTCACCTTTTTGACACGTGGGGGTCTTAATTCCCTGACCAGGAATTGAACCCTCACCCCCTGCATTGGAAAGCCGAGTCTTAACCACTGCACCACCGTGGAAGTCCCCAGAATGCTTATGGAAGGAATGGAGGCTAGACAGGAAGAAGGACTTACCACCTGTTAGAGATGAGGTCTTGAGTTGATAAGCAAGAGGGAGATGCCAATGGAGGCTCAGAGTTGACTCTTCTCTGAAGCAAATGAGGCAGGGCCCCATCCATGTGAGTTGGGGAGGGCCAGCCTACCCCAAGAGAGCAGGCAGGAATCACTACTGTTTGAGGGCAAGTCTGAGGTCTGGTGGGTTCCTGCTGGGGAAACTTTTAGTCTTGTGTCTTTTGGGAGGAGAGACTTGGCTCCAAGAGGGGCAGGGAGCCATGAGCTACTTACCCACTGACCCCTGCGAAGAGAAAGAGCAGTGTGACTGGGTTTGTGTTTCTGCAAGGGACACCGTGAGGCCTGCCTCCTGTGAATCTGGTGGAGGTCTTGGGAGGCATGGACTCGCCTGATTTCCAGCAGCTTCTTTGGCCAGGCCAAAGAGAAAACTCTCTAACCACTCCCCCTTTGCTCAGCCTCTTGGCACCTCAGCTGTTGGGGTCCCTCAGGGCAGGAAGCTCAGCTTTCTGTGACCTACAGAGTATAGGTTAATAGGTCAGCTATCTTTCCTCACTCTGGTGACAGCAGATTCTTGTCTCTGGCAAGTGGCAGGCATGGAGGACAATTGAGACAGGGATGGGCAGTCAATACACTGCTTATTTGGGGGTGAGCGGAGATTGTATTCACTATGACTCCCCCTCCCGCTTGATTGAAAAAGTAATATCTGCTCACTTTGCAAAATAGTTGGAAAGTTTAGGAAAGTTTATGAGAGAAGAAAAAAGTCATCCATAATCCTATCCTTTGAGGCATCTACTGCTAACATTTCTTCCCTTCTCTTTTCTTTGCATGCTCCTGTTTCTCAGCCTTGCTCTTGGATGATCTCATGCTGTGTATACAATAACAAATTTTAACCAAACCTTTATCCAAATCCTGGTTTTCTCCAGCAAATGCTGAACAGGGAAGTAACAGTTGGATCTTTCTTGCTTTTCCAGGAGGTCAGGCAGTGATCCCTGCAGAATGAAACTCTGGGGAATCACAGCCTGAGGAGTGGACATAAGCTGGGGTTGTGTTCCCCAGGCCCCCCAGGGGTGGTTGGGTGGGGACAGCAGGCACTTGTATATTGAGATATGTCTTTAGCGGTTGTTTCCTGAGGCTGGTAAAGCGTTTTTCCATTCCCAGGAGTCTTAGTTTGGGGTCTCTGCTGGTTTGGGATTTTTGCCCACCCAGGGTCCCCAGCAGGGAATGGATCTCCAGCTGGAGTCCTCTCCAGGGGAGCCCGGAGGTTCCCAGGGTCCAGCCACCTGGCCGGGCATTTCCCTCTCCCTCAAGTCCCCTTCATTTTCCCACCCTGGTTTGTTTGCTTTGGGCAGGAGCCCAGAAGGAAGAAAATAAACAGCAGCTGGGTCGGCCTGACCTGAACCTCCTCACCCCCCAGCCAGGCCTGGGCCGCTGCTCGGGCTGTTCTCCAGACCGGAAGTGAGGGGTTTCCTCCGGAAGCTCAGGACGGGCTTCTGTGTGTCCTCCTGTCCCTAGAGCCCTGGCCGTGGCTGGTGCCCACTTCAGTCTCTGCCCACTTGGAATGACCACAGTTTTGGCCAAGGAACATCTTGTCCACGGGTGGGGGTGTTTCTCCTGGAGCCACTAGTTTGAGGGGAGCGGCCTCTCTGGGAAGCCCCAGCCTGACGAGGGGGAGACAGGGCTCTCAAGGGAAGTGGTCACGTCTCTGTACTTCTGCAGTCTGTTTCCGACTGTGCTTGGGTCCGCCAGCCAAGTCTCTGCTGGAGCCAGAGAGAGTGAGGAAGGGTGGGGGCTGGTGACCCTGCAGAGCCCAGCCTCTCCCCTGGGGCTGCTATGTGGGGAATGTCCAAGCGGGACTGGCCTGCCCGCCCCCGACTGTAGACTGCAGCACGTGTGACCGGGGAGAGGGGCAGCACTGTTTCTGCCCCTTCCCCTCCCAGGACCTGGATATAACTCGTCCTCCCCAACCACACCCTGTCCCCCAACACCAGGGGCTCTGGCCTAGGACCAGAGCTAGGAGGCAACTCCCCTCCTAGTTCTTATCTGAGAGGTCAGGGAAGAGAAGCCTGGGTCTTAACCTTGGGTGTGGATGCATGCTAAGTTGCTTTATCTGTGTCTGACTAACTGCGACCCTATGGACTGTAGCCTACCAGGCTCCTCTGTCCACCGGATTCTCCAGGCAAGAATACTGGATTGGTTGCCGTGCCCTCTGGCAGGGGATCTTCCTGATCCAGGGATTGACCCTGTGTCTTCTGCATTGGCAGACAGGTTCTTTACCACTAGCACCCCCCTGGGAAGCCCCTGGGGTACTGGGTCCTAAAAAGCAGGCTGGCTGCCAGCTACCTTATCGGGCCCATCTTTGCTGGTCTCCTCTGCAACTTCTTTGCTTTCCTAATGGAAGGACACTTGCCTGGGTTCTTCCTATCAACAGACGCCTTCTGCAGTCATGGTTGTGTACCATCCATACAACTTAACAGTGGTCTAAAGAAAGCAGTGTCTTGATTGTCTCCACTTTATTTTTGGCTGTGCCGCTCAGCGTGTAGGATCTTAGTTCCCGTCCAGGGATTGAACTCATCCCCTGCAGTGGAAGTGCAGACTAACCTCTGGACTGTCAGGGAAGTCCCGGTCTCCACTTTATAGAGGAGGAATATGAGGCTTCAGGAAATCACATGACTTGCCCAAGGGCACAGGGCCAGTGTGAGGTGGGGCTGGATGGAGCTTTCCCCTGACTGCACCCTGTCCTCGGTCCCCTTCCTCTGTCACTGCCTGAGCCCTCTGCAGTCTGACCTCTGGCCCAAGGACCTTCTGGAAGCCCTGCCTGCTCTGCTTCTGAGCCAGGGCCCAGCACACCACTCAGGCAACCAACTCCTGTTCTGATTTCCAGATGTCTGATTGAAACTTGATGTCATACAGCCCAGCCCAGCTGGCGGAGGAAGGAGCCTGTAGCTCTGGTGGGAGTTTTTAAATTTATTTTTAATTTTTAAATATTTCTGGCCGTGCAGGGATCGAACCTGTGTCCCCTGCAGTGGAAGCGCAGAGTGCTAACTCCTGGGGAATTCTTGGGAGTTATTTTTTTATTTCAGGGCTGGGCTGCACTCTGCCAGGACAGTCTTGGATTTAGAGTGCCCAGTGACAGCCCACTGGGTTGGCCATGCAGAGGAGGAAGCAGGAGTGGAGGGCAGAGTGTGCCCCAAAGCATCCTCATTGCTTGCTTGCAGATTCCTGGCCAGTGTGGACCAGTGGGGGAAGGGTCCCTTGCACCCCCTCTCCAGAGCCCCTGTTCTCTCTTCCTGCCCCTTGCGAGGTCCCCATCCCATCCTGTGATCTCTGAGCTGGCTTCTTCCTCCTGTGTCGCCAACAATAGAACCGCTGCTAAACAAAGTGCCCCGATTCAGTTCGGAGCCCCGCCCTGTGTCTGGCTCTGCCCATCTCCGGCCAGGGTGCCTGGGCAGGGCCCACGTCTGTCTCGCCTCCTTCCACCTTGGCTCTGACCAAGGGCATTGTGGTGGGTCTCCAGATCCAGGGCAGAGAGGGATGAGACCAAACTGGGTGCAGCCTCCTCCACCCTGGGAACTGCAAAACCAGCATTTTGGTTTCTAGTGAGAGAATTCCCCTGGTTCTCCTGGGGAGTAGGTGAGAAGAGGTGGGGTTGCTTGACAGTCCTGCCTGAGGTCATAGTTAGATCTTTCCTGTGCTGAGAGGAGCTCCCTCCACCAGCCTTTCTTCATGAAGAGTTCTGGTGTGTCTTCTCTGAACTGCTTTCTACCTCTGACCTTGCCCACCCTCAGCCTTTTCTTGACTGTCATGGGAACTCTGACTTTTTATCCCTAGAGTCTTAGATATCAACATTCCTCTGAGATCACCTGGGCCACCCTTTCTATGGATGAAGCACAGAGAGGGAAAGCTGTTGCCCAAGAACACAGAGCAAGTTGCCAGCAGAGCTGGGACTAGAACCTGTGACTCCTGATTTTGGAGCAGCCAGTGCTTGGCACCACCTATGCTCCCTTCAGCTCCCTGCCTCTGATGTCTCTGCAGGTGCCTGACTCCAGGGTTTCCCCTCTTCCCCAGATGCCCTGTTAGGAGCCAGGGGAAGTGGCTGGTTGGCAATGAGGCAGACCTGGGCTTGAGCAGAGCACCACTGTTTTTCAGTGTGGCACTTGTTTCCTCATCTGGAAACTGGAATAATCAAATGCTGACCAGGGTTGCTTCTAGGAAGCATGAGATTCATTTGCTAATTAAGACACACCCCCGCCTCCATCCTTCCACTAACTTTGACCTCATTCTGGGCAGTTGTCCAGCCCCAGCTTCTCTTAGCTCCAGGCTTGGGCTGGTAGGGGTGCTGAAGGGCCTGCTAGGAAACACCTCTCTTATGGCTAGCCTTGACCTCAAGGGTCCCTTTGGATCTGGGGCCAGCGAGTGGATTGTTCCTTAGGTTCTGGCCAAGGCCCGCATCTCTCACTTGGCTGAGAAGCACCAAGGGTAGGTGATGGTCTCTACTGGGAGCAGCTTTTTCTGGCTCAGATGGGCTGTTTTTACTGATAGGGCTGGAGATACCCAGTTTTGTTTTTTTAATAACTCACTATAGAATAAACAAGAAAAGTTATACAATCATCTCAAGAGATGTAGAAAGATCATTTGGTAACATTCAGCATCCATGGCAGGCAGGCCTGGAACTCAGCCCCAGCAGGACCTTCCTTCTGCCTCTGAGTGCTAGTTTGAAATTTTTTTTTATTTGTGGTTGTTTTTTCCATTGGAGGATAATTGCTTTACAATATTGTGTTGCTTTCTGCCCTACATCCACATGAATCAGCCACAGGGAAATGTCCAGTTTGTCCTCAGCGAATCTGGCTGAGGCTCGGCAGCTAGATGGCAGCTCAGCTGTCTGCCCGGCGAAGTGGCCTTCACAGGGTTAATGCAGCTGTCTTTACTGACGCAGTTTCATCTTCCTTCCCCGGGCTCGGATGTCCAAGGCTTCCTGCCTGAATTTTCTCCCTGGGGGCTGCTCGGAGACAGGCTTTCTCTTCCCAAACTCTCCTGTGTTTTCTGTCTTGTCTCTCCAGGGAAGGCAGGAGTGCTGGGTGGGCAGCGTGTGCTTAGGGCAGGGGTGAGGGGGAGGGCTCCCCCTGAAATAGCTGCATGGCCTGGAGAGCAGCTGGGCACATCTGGCGGCACCGAGCCTGCTTCTGTTTATCAGCCCGAAACTCTGAGTCACTTGGGGTGATGGGAGGAGAGGAAAGAGGCTCCAGGGAGTGGGCCTGGCTCCTGCCTCTGCCTGTTCCAGGTGTGCTTACAGGCAGGGGAGTGGAGGGGTNTATATATATATATATATATATTCTTTTTTTTTTTGCCATGCAGCTTAGCATGTGGGATCTTAGTTCCCTGACCAGGGATCTAACCCATGGCCCCTGCATTGGAAGTACACTGTCTTCACCACTGGACCGAGGGGAAGACCCCTCATATTCTTTTCCATTACAGTTTATCACAGGATATTGAATACAGTTCCCTGTGCTAACAGGTCGGTTCTCTATGACTGTGAGCTTGTTTGTTACATGGATTACTTGATTTGTGTCAGATTTTAGGTGGCACACATGATTATCGTTCTATGGCCTTCATCTTTCTCCTTCTGACTCACTTCACTTGGTATACTAATCTCTAATTCCATCCATGTTGCTGCAAATGGCATTGTTTTGCTCTTTTTCGTGGCCGAGTAATATTCCACTGTGTATGCGTACCACATCTTTATCCATTCAACTGTCCCCTCCTTCATTTCTGAAAATGCTGTTTACTTGGTCTGCTCTGGGTAGGCCTGCACAGCATGAACCAGAGGGACAGGCTCCCTGCCTTCATAGAGCCAACACCCCAGACTTGGAGAGGGGGCACTCCCCAGGCGAGAAGGAGCTTAAGATCTGGCTGGCCTTAGCCCTGGCTGGCCAGTTTCCCTCCCTGTGCTCAGGCTGAGGCTAAGAGCCTGGTTGCTGTTGGTGCAGGAACAGAGGCGGCTGAGCCAGGAGCGGGATCGTGTGGAGGGTCTTCGCCAAAGACTCCAGGAGGCCCAGGAGCAGCTCGACTCACAGCCTGAAGACCAGCATGAGCGGCTTCTGCAGGGAATGCAGGAGGTAAGGGGACCTGGTATCCAGGCCACTCAGGACCCAGCCATCCGGGCCCTCAGTCCCCTCCTCTCCCACCCACCTAGGAGCTCAGGCCCCAAGCCCCTAACCCGCAGGACACTGGAGTCTAGATCCGCAGCCCCTCCTCCTTCCTTGTCCAGGAGTCGTGGCTCCAGCTCTCCACCCTCCTGGTTCTTAGAGGTACAGGCTTCCAGTCCTTTTGTGTCCCCTCCACAGATGAGGGAACAGCTGGACGTGGCCCAGCGTGCCTACGAGGACCTGGAGTTCCAGCAGCTGGAGCGCGAGAGCCGGCAGGAGGAAGAAGATTGGGACAGCCCTGGGGCCGGGGCGCCAGACCGCAAGGTCCAGGAGCTCCAGGCCAGTGTGGCGCAGCACAGGGTGAGTCGGCTGGATTCGTCTGCTTCCCTCACCGCTGCCCTCTGGCTCCTCCACTCGCTTGTCTCGTCCCTTCTCTGTCCTGGTGTCCTCCCTGTGTCATGTTCTTCAAAACAGTCCTGATGGTCGCCGATGTTTCCCGAGCACTGACCAGGGGCCAGGCACGATCCTAAACATTTCATGAATCTTAAGTCATCGAATCCTTACAACATTCCTGGGAGACAGGTCTTCATATCTTTTCCCGCGTTTTCTAAATGAAGAAACTCAAGGTCAAGGTGCTCAAGTTATCTTTTCCAAGGTCACTTTGTTCCCAAAGGATTGAACTGGGATCTGAACTTGCTAGGTCTTCGCCGCTACACTCCCCATGTCTCAACCTTCATCTCCAACGATGGTCCCACCAGTCCTTTCTGGGAGCTTCAAGTTTTCTAAATGAAGAAACTCAAGGTCAAGGTGCTCAAGTTATCTTTTCCAAGGTCACTTTGTTCCCAAAGGATTGAACTGGGATCTGAACTTGCTAGGTCTTCGCCGCTACACTCCCCATGTCTCAACCTTCATCTCCAACGATGGTCCCACCAGTCCTTTCTGGGAGCTTCACTTTCGACGGTCTGAAAAGTCCTACTGGAAAAAGCCACAAGTTTGACTGTATTTTGGAGAAGGAAATGGCAACCCACTCCAGTACTCTCGCCTGGAGAAACTCCAGGCAAGAATACTGGATTGGTTGCCGTGCCCTCTGGCAGGGGATCTTCCTGATCCAGGGATTGACCCTGTGTCTTCTGCATTGGCAGACAGGTTCTTTACCACTAGCACCCCCCTGGGAAGCCCCTGGGGTACTGGGTCCTAAAAAGCAGGCTGGCTGCCAGCTACCTTATCGGGCCCATCTTTGCTGGTCTCCTCTGCAACTTCTTTGCTTTCCTAATGGAAGGACACTTGCCTGGGTTCTTCCTATCAACAGACGCCTTCTGCAGTCATGGTTGTGTACCATCCACACAACTTAACAGTGGTCTAAAGAAAGCAGTGTCTTGATTGTCTCCACTTTATTTTTGGCTGTGCCGCTCAGCGTGTAGGATCTTAGTTCCCGTCCAGGGATTGAACTCATCCCCTGCAGTGGAAGTGCAGACTAACCTCTGGACTGTCAGGGAAGTCCCGGTCTCCACTTTATAGAGGAGGAATATGAGGCTTCAGGAAATCACATGACTTGCCCAAGGGCACAGGGCCAGTGTGAGGTGGGGCTGGATGGAGCTTTCCCCTGACTGCACCCTGTCCTCGGTCCCCTTCCTCTGTCACTGCCTGAGCCCTCTGCAGTCTGACCTCTGGCCCAAGGACCTTCTGGAAGCCCTGCCTGCTCTGCTTCTGAGCCAGGGCCCAGCACACCACTCAGGCAACCAACTCCTGTTCTGATTTCCAGATGTCTGATTGAAACTTGATGTCATACAGCCCAGCCCAGCTGGCGGAGGAAGGAGCCTGTAGCTCTGGTGGGAGTTTTTAAATTTATTTTTAATTTTTAAATATTTCTGGCCGTGCAGGGATCGAACCTGTGTCCCCTGCAGTGGAAGCGCAGAGTGCTAACTCCTGGGGAATTCTTGGGAGTTATTTTTTTATTTCAGGGCTGGGCTGCACTCTGCCAGGACAGTCTTGGATTTAGAGTGCCCAGTGACAGCCCACTGGGTTGGCCATGCAGAGGAGGAAGCAGGAGTGGAGGGCAGAGTGTGCCCCAAAGCATCCTCATTGCTTGCTTGCAGATTCCTGGCCAGTGTGGACCAGTGGGGGAAGGGTCCCTTGCACCCCCTCTCCAGAGCCCCTGTTCTCTCTTCCTGCCCCTTGCGAGGTCCCCATCCCATCCTGTGATCTCTGAGCTGGCTTCTTCCTCCTGTGTCGCCAACAATAGAACCGCTGCTAAACAAAGTGCCCCGATTCAGTTCGGAGCCCCGCCCTGTGTCTGGCTCTGCCCATCTCCGGCCAGGGTGCCTGGGCAGGGCCCACGTCTGTCTCGCCTCCTTCCACCTTGGCTCTGACCAAGGGCATTGTGGTGGGTCTCCAGATCCAGGGCAGAGAGGGATGAGACCAAACTGGGTGCAGCCTCCTCCACCCTGGGAACTGCAAAACCAGCATTTTGGTTTCTAGTGAGAGAATTCCCCTGGTTCTCCTGGGGAGTAGGTGAGAAGAGGTGGGGTTGCTTGACAGTCCTGCCTGAGGTCATAGTTAGATCTTTCCTGTGCTGAGAGGAGCTCCCTCCACCAGCCTTTCTTCATGAAGAGTTCTGGTGTGTCTTCTCTGAACTGCTTTCTACCTCTGACCTTGCCCACCCTCAGCCTTTTCTTGACTGTCATGGGAACTCTGACTTTTTATCCCTAGAGTCTTAGATATCAACATTCCTCTGAGATCACCTGGGCCACCCTTTCTATGGATGAAGCACAGAGAGGGAAAGCTGTTGCCCAAGAACACAGAGCAAGTTGCCAGCAGAGCTGGGACTAGAACCTGTGACTCCTGATTTTGGAGCAGCCAGTGCTTGGCACCACCTATGCTCCCTTCAGCTCCCTGCCTCTGATGTCTCTGCAGGTGCCTGACTCCAGGGTTTCCCCTCTTCCCCAGATGCCCTGTTAGGAGCCAGGGGAAGTGGCTGGTTGGCAATGAGGCAGACCTGGGCTTGAGCAGAGCACCACTGTTTTTCAGTGTGGCACTTGTTTCCTCATCTGGAAACTGGAATAATCAAATGCTGACCAGGGTTGCTTCTAGGAAGCATGAGATTCATTTGCTAATTAAGACACACCCCCGCCTCCATCCTTCCACTACGTGGATCCTTTGACCTCATTCTGGGCAGTTGTCCAGCCCCAGCTTCTCTTAGCTCCAGGCTTGGGCTGGTAGGGGTGCTGAAGGGCCTGCTAGGAAACACCTCTCTTATGGCTAGCCTTGACCTCAAGGGTCCCTTTGGATCTGGGGCCAGCGAGTGGATTGTTCCTTAGGTTCTGGCCAAGGCCCGCATCTCTCACTTGGCTGAGAAGCACCAAGGGTAGGTGATGGTCTCTACTGGGAGCAGCGTTTTCTGGCTCAGATGGGCTGTTTTTACTGATAGGGCTGGAGATACCCAGTTTTGTTTTTTGAATAACTCACTAAGGAATAAACAAGAAAAGTTAAACAATCATCTCAAGAGATGTAGAAAGATCATTTGGTAACATTCAGCATCCATGGCAGGCAGGCCTGGAACTCAGCCCCAGCAGGACCTTCCTTCTGCCTCTGAGTGCTAGTTTGAAATTTTTTTTTATTTGTGGTTGTTTTTTCCATTGGAGGATAATTGCTTTACAATATTGTGTTGCTTTCTGCCCTACATCCACATGAATCAGCCACAGGGAAATGTCCAGTTTGTCCTCAGCGAATCTGGCTGAGGCTCGGCAGCTAGATGGCAGCTCAGCTGTCTGCCCGGCGAAGTGGCCTTCACAGGGTTAATGCAGCTGTCTTTACTGACGCAGTTTCATCTTCCTTCCCCGGGCTCGGATGTCCAAGGCTTCCTGCCTGAATTTTCTCCCTGGGGGCTGCTCGGAGACAGGCTTTCTCTTCCCAAACTCTCCTGTGTTTTCTGTCTTGTCTCTCCAGGGAAGGCAGGAGTGCTGGGTGGGCAGCGTGTGCTTAGGGCAGGGGTGAGGGGGAGGGCTCCCCCTGAAATAGCTGCATGGCCTGGAGAGCAGCTGGGCACATCTGGCGGCACCGAGCCTGCTTCTGTTTATCAGCCCGAAACTCTGAGTCACTTGGGGTGATGGGAGGAGAGGAAAGAGGCTCCAGGGAGTGGGCCTGGCTCCTGCCTCTGCCTGTTCCAGGTGTGCTTACAGGCAGGGGAGTGGAGGGGTCACCATAAAAGGCAGGGAGACCTGAAGGATCACTGGCGTCCTCCTGGGAGGTGGCACTGGGCCTGTCCGGGAAGACGTTATCTGTGGTGACCTTTGTTTCCGGCGACGGACCAGGCTCACCAGCCACTGCAGCCTCATCCCCAACTGGTCTCCAACACAATGGGACAACGGGTTTGAGGTGCTGGGTGCTGCCTCCCCTCTGGGTGGGCCAGCCTGAGGTCTACTTGCCATCTGAGGCCACACTGGGTGTGCACAGACCACAGACAGGTGTCACTCACGCCCATGCCTGGTGCCGGCTGTCATTTCTCTGCTGTGCCCCCTCACCCGGTGGAGCCTCAGTTTCCCCATCTGTAAACTGGGAAGCAGAGCGTGTGCTTTGAAACCCACTTGTGAGGATGTTGGCTGTCTTGAAAGGCATCAGGCGGGCCCTCACCGGGGTGCAGCTTCTCTCATCCCTCTTCCTGGCTGTTGGACTCTGGAGGTCAGCACTCGAGACAAGGGAGCTGGACAAACCAAGTAGGAGTCACCTCGCTGGTACAGAGTCAGGCCCAGCTATTCATGACCCTCAAGTGTCCCCAAGTCTCTGAATAGTAGCAGTGACTCCCCTGAGGCCTGCTCCACCCTGAGGAGAGAACACACCCTGGGGGAATACTGATACCCAGCCACGGCCACCGACACTGAGCACCTACTGTGTGGCCAGGTGCCCAGCTGGGTTGGTGGTGGGAGGTGGTGCTGCCCCATTTTACAGATGAGGATGGGGGTTCAGCAGAGTGGTGAATGGCCCAGGAGTATGTGGCTGAGGTTTGAACTGGTTGGTGGACTCAGAATTCTGGGGAAGGCTTCTGAGCTGGGGTGCCGGAGAGATGGGGTTCTTAAGGCCTGAGCCTCTGGGGTCACTCATGATCCTGCCCCACATGCAGAAGATTCTGGAGTCTCTGAGGCTCCCAGAGAAACCTGTCTAACTGCTTCCCTGCCCCACCCGCTTTCCCAGTTTCCCACCCAGTGCCTGGGGTGTAGTTGCCGCACCTTGCAGCCCTTCCCAGGAGTCCCAGTGGATGGGGGTGGGCCTTCGGGACCCTAGAAGTTGCTGGAGGCTCTGAGTGACGTCTCTTGCCCTGGGGGTTTGGGGCTGTTGGCCCCAAGGTGAGTGAGCCCGTTACCGCCAAAATCTTGGCTTTCTCTGCGCATTGAAAGTGAAAGTGAAGTCGCTCAGTCGTGACCGACTGTTAGCAACCCCGTGGACTGTAGCCCACCAGGCTCTTCTGTCCATGGGATTCTCCAGGCAAGAATAGTGGAGTGGGTTGCCATTTCCTTCTCCAGGAGACCTTCCTGACCCAGGGATCGAACCCAGGTCTCCCGTGTTGCAGGCAGACGCTTTAACCTCTGAGCCACCAGGGAAGCCTGAATTTAAAAATACAGAGATAGAGCTTAGAGGAAATAGAAAGGTAGCTTTAATCCTCAGCCGGCAGAGGGGGANACCCAGGGATCGAACCCAGGTCTCCCGTGTTGCAGGCAGACGCTTTAACCTCTGAGCCACCAGGGAAGCCTGAATTTAAAAATACAGAGATAGAGCTTAGAGGAAATAGAAAGGTAGCTTTAATCCTCAGCCGGCAGAGGGGGAGAACACAGTAGGTTTGTGCCTCAAGAACTGTTTCCCCCTCTTCCATAAGGAATCTGAAGGGTTATATAAAATGAAGGCTCGCAGTCAGGGGTAGGGGATGAGAAACAAACGTATAAGGATTTTGCAGCCTCTTCTTGCATTGTTTCAAAAAGCAGTCATAGGCTGGCATCAGGTAGCCCGGTAATTGGGTCTGGCAGTCCCAGTCCCTAAGCCTGGTAGTTGAGCCCATTGTCTTTTGTGTATTGTAGTGTGGCCTTCTTTCTGTAACGCAAAAAGAGAGAAAACTACCAGAGGTGGTCTGCAAAGAGTGCTGTGAAGGTGAGCACCAGATACAGGATGTAATTAGCATGAAATCAAAGGATGATAGGCACAAAATAGAGCTCAAGCGGAGTTGGGGGCAAAAAAGCAAACTTAGTTAGACTACAGGTTTGTCGTTCAGTCACTAAGTTGTGTCTGACTCTTTGCGACCCCGTGGACGGCAGCACCCCAGGCTTCCCTGTCCTTCCCTGATAAGGAACAGTTAAAGTGAAAACTAGGGGTAATCTGGCCTCCTCACTCTTCTCTTTATGATGTTCTTTGTTCTCAGGAAAGAAAAGAAAAACTCATTCTCCTTTGTTCCTTTTCACTGCAATAAACCCAGGGCTGGGTTGGAGCACCTGGCCCTTTAAGGCACCTGTCCCCTGGGGTTCTTCCCACCTTGGGCTGGAGGTCAGAGATACAAGCCCAGGACTCACACCCGGTGTCCCACCCTGGGCAGTCCTCCCTGGGTTTGGTCCCTTCTGCCTCCCACCCTCCTCCACAGCCCACTGGGGCCCTTGGGGCCATGGCTGGGGGAAGGGGTGACGGGCAGGGCCTGGGGAGAGGCTGGAGATGGGGGCTGTGCCAAGTGATGGGATGTCCTGCCTGGTCAGCTAATTTCCTGCCCCTCTTCTGTGTCCCCAGCAGCCACCATGGAGGTGATGAACCTGATCGAACAGCCCATCAAGGTGACCGAGTGGCAGCAGACATATACCTACGACTCTGGCATCCACTCGGGGGCCACCACCTGTGTGCCCTCAGTCAGCAGCAAGGGCCTCATGGGGGAGGACGAGGCCTGCGGGCGCCAGTACACGCTCAAGAAGACCACCACCTACACCCAGTCGGTGCCCCCGGGCCAAGGTCAGGACCCTGGGGACTCTTCTGTGGGGCTGTCCCAGCAGAAAAGCAGCTGGCTCCTGGAGGGAGGTGAGGGTCAAAGGAGGCAGACCTCAGGAGGCTCCCAGTCTTCAGAGGGAGGCCCAGCTCTGGTGCTTAGATTCAGCAGTCTGAGGGAGGAGGCACAGCATCTTCACAGCGCCCCTCCATTTGGGAGGGAGGCAAATTCCCGTCCCGTGAACCTCTAATAAGAAGGGGAAGCATAGACCCTGCACGCCAGTCTGATGGAAGAGGCACGGTCCTTGCCCTCACCCTCAGGGAACCCAGAGGCTCAGGGAAGACACAGTCCTTTTGCTCAAGTATGCAACGGGGGCAGAGCCCAGTTCTGGGGCTTGGTCAGGGTGGGAATGCCTGCCAGCCCAGGGTGCCCTGCCTGTCTGGGTTAAAGGAGGGTCCAGTCCCATCTGTAGCCCACAGGTGGCTCTAGGGCCCTGAATGTTGCAGTGCCGTGAGCCCTGGGAGCTGGGGAGGGTGGAGGATAGGTCGTGGCAGCCAAGGCCACTGCAGTGCTCAGCCTCTGTGCCCCGGGGAGCTCCTCCCGCCAGCACGCAGAGGCCTCTCGGTTTGGCGGGGCCAGGCATTGCCTTGGTTGCTAAGGTGCAGTATCCAGGCGGGAAAGCCATGTGGATGTCCCCTCCTTCCCAACTAATAGGAGTGGGGAACCTCTCTCTCCCTGTCCTCTGGGCTCTGCCCTCACCAGGGCAGGGCTGCCTGGAAAACTGGGGTACCTGTCTCTAGGACTTCCAGACTTACCAGGGGATGGAGCCTGGACCGAACTGAGAGCCCTTCTCCTGTTTTGTCAATCCCACAGTCCCAGCTTGCCCTGTCATCCATTGTATTCTATTGGGTGACCCTCTGGGCCTCTGTTTGCTACTGCTGCTGAGTCACTTCAGTCATGCCCGATTCTTTGTGACCCCCATGGACCATAGCCCTCCAGGCTCCTCTGGTCATGGAATTCTTCAGGCAAGAACACTGGAGTGGGTTGCCATGCCCTTCTCCAGGGGATCTTCCTGTATCTCCTGTGTTACAGGTAGATTCTTTACCACTGAGCCACCAGGGAAGCCCCTGGGCCTCTATTTAGCTGACCATATAATGGGAGAATTGCCTCCTTTGGGGAGGTTGAGGGTGTAATTAGAATCACAAGATTTCAGGGTTGGAAAGAGACAGAGGTTGTATCATCCTACCCCTACCTGATTGTTAAGGGAGGGGCATAGAATCAGGGTTGGGTTCTGGAGTCAGGCTGTTTGAGTTCGGGTCCCAACTTGTGTTCTTATAACCTCTCTGTGTCTCAGTTTTCCCATCTGTAAAGTGGAGATAATAATAGTCCTTGCCTTGTAGGGTTGAAAGATTAAATAAGAAAAATATAAGGACAGCACTCAATTCACTGCTGGGCACATAAGTATAGGCATAGGACTTCCCTGGTGGTCCAGTGGTTAAGGCTCTGTGGTGCCAATGCAGGCGACGTGGGTTCGATCCCTGATTGGGGAACTGAGATCCCACATGCTGTGCAGCATGGCCAAAAGACCTTTAAAAAAGTATAAGCACACATTTTTTCTTTTTTTTTACAAATTGAAGATTTGTGATAACTGCATGGATCAAGTCTATATGCATCATTTTCCCAGCAGCATTTGCTTATTTCATGTCTCTGTATCACATTTTAGTAATTCTTGCAATATTTCAAACATTTTCATGATGATTCTCTTTGTGATGGTAATCTGTGATCAGTGATCTTTGATAATGCTGCCATGACTTGTTGAAGACTCAGATGATGGTCATCATTTTTTGGCAATAAAATATTTTAAAGTTAAGATATGTACATTTTTTGGACACAACGCTATCGCACACAAGATACTACAAATAGTGTAAACATAAGTTTTATATGCAGTAGGCAACCAAAAAATTCATGACTCACTTTACTGCAATATTGACTTCTTTATTGTAGTGGTAGGGAACTACGTATCTTTTATATATTATATATTATATAACTATAATATCTTTTAGGTATGCCTGAACTCAAAAAATGTTAACTATTCCTTTTAATAATAATAAACTCTGACCTTATTTTTAGTGATATGTGCCAGGCACATGCATCCTTTTTTTAAGAACAATTCACACCTATGATGTCATTTAATTCTCATAAGAATTCCCTGTGATGAACAGAACAGGAGGTGCCCCATTTTATCGCTGATGACCTGAGGTGATGATGACCTCCTCAAGGTCACTGGTTAAAGGCAGAACTGCGAGTGGTGGACTGGAAGTCAGCCCAGAGAGCCCAGATGGGATGCCGGCTCCCCAGTGACCCCCTGCCCACTTCCTGCAACTCAGTCCCCCTCTGCTGGCCCCCAGGTGACCTGGAGTACCAGATGTCCACAACCGCCAGAGCCAAGCGGGTGCGGGAGGCCATGTGTCCTGGTGTGACAGGAGAGGACAGCTCGCTGCTGCTGGCCACCCAGGTGGAGGGGCAGACCACCAACCTGCAGCGGCTGGCCGAGCCATCTCAACTCCTCAAGTCGGCCATTGTGCATCTCATCAACTACCAGGACGACGCTGAGCTGGCCACCCGGGCCCTGCCTGAGCTCACCAAGCTGCTCAATGATGAGGACCCGGTCTGTGAGGGCCTGGCCAGCGGGGAGGCAGGACAGGGAGGGGAGAGTCAGGGGTCTGCAGGAGAGGGCCCTGCCCGGGTGGAGAGAGATCGTTGACCCAGTGCCTCATCAGTGGGAAGTCTGACCCGGGTCTGTCTGAGCTTTGTGGAGGTGTCTCCTGGCCCTTCCTTCTCACAATGGCAGCCATCTCGGCCCGTCTGCTCACTCCCTCTCCTCCTCCTCCTTACCCTCCGAGGTGGTGGTAACCAAGGCGGCCATGATCGTGAACCAGCTGTCGAAGAAGGAGGCGTCTCGGCGGGCGCTGATGGGCTCACCCCAGCTGGTGGCGGCCGTCGTGCGCACCATGCAGAACACCAGCGACCTGGACACGGCCCGCTGCACCACCAGCATCCTGCACAACCTCTCCCACCACCGCGAGGGGCTGCTTGCCATCTTCAAGTCGGGCGGCATCCCTGCCCTGGTCCGCATGCTCAGGTACCCACCCCTACTCCCTGCAGAAGCCAGGGGCGTCCCCTCCCTTAGACTTCCCTGGTCTTCCATAGATTTATTGAGTACCTACTGTGCCAGGTGCAGAACCGCGCCCAGTCCTGATGCTCAGGGGAGACAGGCAGGTAACTCTCAGGTTATTTATCAGGATACAGTGTAGATGAGGGCAAAGGTGTGCCCAAGATTGGTCAGTGGAGCTCCAAGCAGCTGTGCACTCTGATGGCAGGGGGTTGACAGAGGAGAGGACTTCGACTGGTGTAGATGACAGGAAGACTATTCCAGGCAGAGGGAACGGCCTCTGCAAAATCCCGTGCCACCTTCATCTTTCCCTGCCTTGCAACGTTGAGTGGCCTTTTTCCCGATCCCCATACCCAGCTGCGAGTTCCTCTCTGAGTCCCTTGCAGGCCTTTCTAGCATGATGCCTTCCACATGGCAGTTACTCAGGTGTCCAGGGGACCAACTCAGCAGGAACAGGTATGCTTAGCACCGAGCTGGGAGTCCAGAGCAAAAGGAGTCGTGGTCTCAGTGGAGAGAGGAGAGGTGCTGCGTGCTCTGCTCATAGAAATGAGACTGGACTCAAGGGACAATGAAATTTTAGTAAAGAGCTATTCCCATGGAGGTGTCAGTATGGGGAAGGCTTCCTACAGAAGGTGGCCCACATTTACCTGGAACCTAACTCACATGAACCCTCTACCCCCATCGCAGCTCCCCTGTGGAGTCGGTCTTGTTCTATGCCATCACCACGCTGCACAACCTGCTGCTCTACCAGGAGGGTGCCAAGATGGCAGTGCGCCTGGCAGACGGGCTGCAGAAGATGGTGCCCCTGCTCAACAAGAACAACCCCAAGTTCCTGGCCATCACCACCGACTGCCTGCAGCTCCTGGCCTATGGCAACCAGGAGAGCAAGGTGGGCTGAGCTCTATCGTCCTCGCACAACCATGTGCTTCCTCCAGTGCTTCTCACCCCTAACCAAGACCTGCATCCCCCCTGCCTTCCCCCTCCATCCAACTGCAGCTTCAGGTCACTGCTTCCTTACTCTTCTTAGGTTAAATGTATATATGTAAATTCTGATGTCATGTTTCATCATACTACTGAATATTTTGAGGATAAGGGAAAGAAAAAATGATCCTCACACAACCATGTGCTTCCCCCAGTGCTTTCCCGTAGGCATCTTTTATACAGTTGTAATCATAACAATTTACAACTTGGCATGTTTTCTACTAATGTATGATATTAAAATTATTATCATTGTTTTTTGCTACTCTGTCCTCAAAACCACTCTTTATAAGAGCAAATAACATTTCATTAAATGGAGACTCCAGACTTTATCCTGAGGAAAGGCATTTAGGTTGCTCCTGATCTTCAATTTTTATGAACAATGCTGTAATGAACATATTCAAGACACAGCTTTTCCCAAAAAGTAAGAATTTTTTTCATCAGTAGGGTTAAGGATTTTTAATATTTCTAAGCTTTTACAAAAATTTCCAGGTACTTTCCAAAAGGATTCCCTTATTTACAATGCCATCAGCAGCAATGTATGTTAGTAGTTTCACCTCATCCTTGCCAGCATTGTGTATTATCATTTTTTTCAATATTTGGCTTATTTAATAGTCACAAAAGCTATTCAGGTTTTGGATGAAGCTCAGTAATAACAGCTCTGTCACCTACCCTCCCTTCTTTCCTTGTTTCTTGCCAGAGACCCTATGTGTTTCACACTCATTTCCCCCCTCCCACCACAGCTCATCATCCTGGCCAATGGAGGACCCCAGGCCCTCGTCCAGATCATGCGCAACTACAGTTATGAGAAGCTGCTCTGGACCACCAGCCGCGTGCTCAAAGTGCTGTCCGTGTGTCCCAGCAACAAGCCTGCCATTGTGGAGGCTGGTGAGTACTGCAGCCCGTGAGGATGGCCCATGTAGCCAGGTGGGTGGGAGCGGGGCCCCTGACCAGCCACCAGGCTCAGTCCGCTGTGCTCCCCTTGGCTGACATGTGCTCATGTGCTCATCTCCTACCCCAGGTGGGATGCAGGCCCTGGGCAAGCACCTGACGAGCAACAGCCCCCGCCTCGTGCAGAACTGCCTGTGGACCCTGCGCAACCTCTCGGATGTGGCCACCAAGCAGGTGAGGGAGGTGATCAGGCCTGTGTCCTCCTCCTCAGCTGTCCTACTGCGTCCAGCCTCCTGTCTGGGAGTCTGACCTTAGGAGCCTGAGGCCCCTAAATCTTGCTCCACTGTGGCTGAGGCTGGAAGTGCCCTTTATCCCTTTAGCTAAAGGCTCTAATCCCTCTGAGGGGTTTCGGAAGAGAACTAGAGGAACGGGGCTGATGGTTCCAAGCTGGGGTTCAGCTGGTACCAGAGGAGCAGTTATGTGCTAGACGTTGGACGGGGAGCAGCAGTGTGCAGGCGATGGCTGGGGGGCCCTGGTGGCTAAAAACAAGGAAAAATGCAGTTGGGACAAGTCTTCTGGTTCCTCCTTTAGACCTGTCTGTCATTGCTAAGAATTAACATCAAGAGGCTGCTTATTGAGTACCCTCCGTCTTCTAGGCTCAGTTAAGCACCTGGAACACTGGCTTCTTTACCCCTTTCACTCTACTTAGAGGCAGAGTGTGGGGCATGTTGTTAGCTGAAGAAACAAAGGCTCAAGTGGTACATATATACAGTGGAATATTACTCAGTCATTAAAAAGAATGAAATAATGCCATTTGCAGCAACATGGATTGACCTAGAGGTTATTATACTAAGTGAAGTAAGTTGGACAGAGAAAGACAATATCATATGACATCACTTACATGCAGACTCAAAAAAATNGCTCAAGTGGTACATATATACAGTGGAATATTACTCAGTCATTAAAAAGAATGAAATAATGCCATTTGCAGCAACATGGATTGACCTAGAGGTTATTATACTAAGTGAAGTAAGTTGGACAGAGAAAGACAATATCATATGACATCACTTACATGCAGACTCAAAAAAATGATACAAACGAACTGATTTGTAAAACAGAAACAGACTCACAAACTTAGAGCATGAACTTATAGTTACTATGGAGAAGGCAATGGCAACCCACTCCAGTATTCTTGCCTGGAGAATCCCAGGGACAGAGGAGCCTAGTGGGCTGCCATCTATGGGGTCGCACAGAGTCGGACACGACTGAAGCGACTTAGCAGCAGCAGCAGCAGGGTGAGGACTGGGGGGCAGGGATAGATTGGGAGTTTGGGATTGACATGTGCACACTGATGTATTTAAAATAGATAACCAACAAGGACCTACTGTATAGCACAGGGAACTCTGCTCAGTACTCTGTAATGACCTAAATGGGAAAATAATTTGAAAAATAATAGATACATATATATATATAACTGAATCACTTTGCTGTACAATTGAAACTAACACAACATTGTTGATCAGCTATACTCCAGTATAAAATAAAAATATTTAAAAATTTTCAACTATATCCAATATAAGATAAAAATTAAAAAAACATTTTCAACTGTACTCCAAGAAAAAATAAAAATTTTTTTTTTAAAGAAATTTTTCATAGAAAAAAAAAAAAAGAAGAAACAGGCTCAGGGAATTAAGAAATGGCCTTGCTCATGGCTAATAGACAGCAGAGTTGGGATTTGAACTCAGGACTGTCTGTCACCAGCGCCTGGGGTTTTATATTCTACCACAAGGCCCACATGGCTCTCCCTGGGAGAAATGAGGTTTCTGGCTTAGGGATGTTTCCTGAAGGCAGATTTGGCTTGGGGCCACTGAGTGTGCAGCAGCAAAGGCCCAGAAAGGGAAGAAGCATATAAAAGTGATTCAAGTGGGCCACTGAAGCATGGCTCAACAACTTCATTCTGGCCCAGGGGCCTCCCTCGGCCTGAGTCGAGTCCTTTTGGGTCTGAGGACCCAGAGGAGGAGTCGGAGGGGCTGGAGAAGAGAGCATGGGGCTTAGAGATAGGCTTGGGTTCAGATCTGGCCCATCAGCTGGGAGTCTGTGAGCCAGGCCCTCAACCTCTCTCAGCCCCAGATCCTCCATGGGTAGAACTGCCATCTCACGGGGTGTCGGCAGGACTGTGGGACTGAAGATTCTCAGGGCCCAGGGAGTCTGTACTGAGTGGGCTGGAGACCCCCACTGAGGCCATCTCGCTCCCCTGGACATACTTGGAAGCCCGTGCTTGGGGTTTTCCCTCACTCTCCACTGCTTTCCCCAACCCCAGGAGGGCCTGGAGAGCGTGCTGAAGATTCTGGTGAACCAGCTGAGCGTGGACGACGTCAACGTCCTCACCTGTGCCACAGGCACTCTGTCCAACCTGACGTGCAACAACAGCAAGAACAAGACTCTGGTGACTCAGAACAGTGGTGTGGAGGCGCTCATCCATGCCATCCTGCGCGCGGGCGACAAGGACGACATCACGGAGCCCGCCGTCTGCGCCCTGCGCCACCTCACCAGCCGCCACCCCGAGGCCGAGATGGCCCAGAACTCCGTGCGTCTCAACTACGGCATCCCGGCCATCGTCAAGCTGCTCAACCAGCCCAACCAGTGGCCACTGGTCAAGGTACCGCCCGCTGCCTGGTGGGGCCAGGCGAGGGGAGGAGCCCCGAAGACAGGATTAGAGCCTCCACAGTCCACAGTGGCTCTGCTCCCAAGACCCAGAATCCTTCTATCTTGTAGCTCGGCCATCAGCTAGAATAGAGCTTCAGAGCTGAGGGCGCACAGGACCACCCTGGGCAGTCTCAATTCAACTGCAGGCTCAGATTCGGTAGGCCTGGGGTGGGCCTGAGACTCTGCATGTCTAACGAGCCCCCGGGTGATTTTGGTGGTCCACGGGGCACAGTCGTTATGCTAGAGGGTCTGGATGCTCAAAGTCGTCCTCATATGAATGGATGGGTGAGGTCACCCTCATCCATGCATTCTAACCCCAGAAGAGTGGAGCCCTGAAGGGCTGGCAGCGACCAGAAAGAGCCCACTTCAGCCCATACTCAGGAACTTGTTCCTTCGGCCACGCGTGGATGGAAGGGTGTCAGGTGTCATGTGTCCTGCTCAAACTCAGGAAGGATGCTAAAGAGACAAAGGGCAGCGAGGGTTCTGGGGACACTTGGGGTCTGCCACTGGGAGCCAGGGAACCTGGAGGCTGCCTGGGAAGAGGACAGATGTGTCAGTTCCGTGTCACAGACAGGGGAGGGGAGGGTGAGCCAGGGCAGAGCTATAGGTGTGTGGCGCCTGGTGCCAGAGAGTGAGGGAGCGACTACAGATGGGGTCTTGTCAGGGGGCACCGGAGCCAGCTGGCAGGGAAGGAGCCTGGGGCAGAGACCTTGTTCCAGATCCCACTGCTTCGAGTTTGGGAACCATCAGAAAAGCAAGACTATATTGTCCGTGAGGGAGCATTAAGAGAGGGGGAACAGGGGTGAGGGTCAAGGCATGGGGGCTGGTGGAATATTCCAGAATGGAGTATCATTTTAGCAAGGGCTATTAGAGTCTGACAGGAGGACCAACAGATCGTATGGAATAAGGGGCATGGGCTGGGAGAAGCATCATTTTCTGGAGACCTTCCAGCACATCCACGGCTGGCCTGGGGGAGAAGAGATGAGGGGAAAGGAGGAGACGATGCTGGAGAAGTGGGATCCTCCAGATGTCCATGAAATGCCCTTGACTGGTGCCCTTTTTCTTGCCAGGCAACCATTGGCCTGATCAGGAATCTGGCCCTGTGCCCAGCCAACCATGCCCCACTGCAGGAGGCTGCGGTCATTCCTCGCCTTGTCCAACTGCTGGTCAAGGCCCACCAGGATGCCCAGCGCCATGTGGCTGCTGGCACACAGCAGCCCTACACGGTAAGGGAGCTGCTGGGGCCTGTGACCGCCCGCCCTGAGAGTCTGGCTGCCTTCTGTGTGAACGTGTGCACACATGAGTGCGTGACTAGGGGGGCAAGTTGCGATTGAGGCCACCTCCAAGGACCAGTGAGGCTTCAGTGTCCTGGCGGGGGGTGACCACTCTCTAGGCTCACTGTTGCTATACCCCAATGGCTCCTCTCGGGCAGGATGGCGTGAGGATGGAGGAGATTGTGGAAGGCTGCACTGGAGCCCTGCACATCCTCGCCCGGGATCCCATGAACCGCATGGAGATCTTCCGACTCAACACCATCCCCCTGTTTGTGCAGGTGAGTCTAGGGCAGGTGGGCAGGAGAGGTTTTCCCCAACACTTGCTTTTCCCCACTGCTGAAATGGGAATGGTTGAGGCAGTCTGGGCCAAGCATCAAGAGATCTTTGGAAGCATTTGGAGAAAAGTGGCCACACCAGATGTGATCACTTAGCAGACTCCAGCACGGGAAAGGTTTCCAAGCTCAGAGGTAAAAGAAGAGTCCACAAACGAAAACAGCAAGTATTCTTAATGTCAGAAACAACATTAAGGTTTTAATGTCAGAAACAGCCTAACATAATTGAAAAGTAAACAGCAAACTGGGAAAATATTTGCAAGCCTTGCAACAGACAAGAGTTTAATATCTTTCATATAAAAGGCTCATTAATACTAAACCTCAGTAGTTATCTACAGAGAGGCACATGTAATTCCCAGGTGCTTCATAAACAAACAGTGCTCTATCAACCCCAGGAGTTTAAAAGAAATGAAGCTTATCCCACAGGGAGAGCCCATTTTCCACTCTCAAATTGGCAAAGAAAAAAAAAATGGGAGTGCTTTGTGCTGGTGAAGATGCGATAAAATGGGCAGTCTTATACCCCGCTGGTGGGAAGCTAAGGTGGTAAAACCACTGCAGGAAGCAACTTTGTGATGTGTATAGACAGCCTTGAAAATATTGGTATTCTTTGATCAAGTAGTACAGGTCTGGGACTCTCTATGAAATAATGTAATTTAAAATGTGGCATAAATGTATATGTGCAGCTGACAGTTGCACTAACAATAATTGAAAATTAACTGACTGTCCAGTGATAAGAGAATGGTTAAAAAAAAAGAATGGTCCATTATATCATCTGGACATAGACAATGGTGTTGAAGAATTTTCAGTTTTTGAATCTTTTTTCCCTTTACTTATTAATGTTCAATGTAAGGAACTTGTGCTGGTAGCTAATTCTACTTGTGATGGATGAGGTTTTTAAATTTCCCCTGTTGTTTTGCTTTGTAGCATTCTCCTTCTCTCTTGAGTACCAGTATGAACTCATAAATTTTTTTTTGTTTTTTAGCCATGTTTCTTCTCAGGCTGGCAGTTAGTTCCCTGAGCAGGGATCAAACCCAGGCCCCCTGCAGTGGGATAGCAGAGTCTCAGCCACTGGGCCACTGGGCAAGTCCCTGAACTCATAGATTTTTAAGGAAAAGTTACTGAATAATATGGGAAAATGCTTTATACTACAAAGTGATTAAAAACCAGGAATCAGGGACCTCTCTGGTGGTCCGTTGGTCAAGACTTTGCCTTCCAGCGCAGGGGGCACAGGTTTGATCCCTGGTTGGGGAGCTAAGATTCCACACGCCTGGAGGTCAAACAAAACAAAACACAGCAAAACATAAAACAGAAACAATATTGTCACAAATTAAAGAAAAAAATGGTCCAAAAAAGTCTTAAAAAGAAAGTCCTAAAAAAAAGAATCAAAAAAAGTCTTAAAGAATCAAATATGTGTTTATGACTATGATGAAAATCCAATGGAGAGAAGCTGTGTCTGGGTAGGGGGTTGTGGCGGTTTTTTTTAAATTAAAAGAATTAAAAAAAAATCTTTTGGCCTTACCTACCTCAAGGCTTATAGAATCTTAGTAGTTCCCCAAGGAGGGATTGCACCCACACCCGGGTATTGAAAACAGAGTCTTAACCACTGGATCACCAGGGAATTCCCTGCGTTTCCTTTCTTTAGATTTTACTTAGACTTTTCACACTTTTCACTATGGGCTTGAGTTACATCCGAAAATGGGAGGCGGAGACTGGCAGGGTGGTGAGGTGTGTTGCTGGCTCGCCTGACGCCCAGCCCGCGCCCCTGTCCCCAGCTCCTCTACTCCTCGGTGGAGAACATCCAGCGCGTGGCCGCCGGGGTGCTGTGCGAGCTGGCCCAGGACAAGGAGGCGGCGGACGCCATTGATGCGGAGGGCGCATCAGCCCCACTCATGGAGCTACTGCACTCGCGCAATGAGGGCACCGGTGAGGGGCTGGGCTAGGCGCAAGTGGGCGAGGAGGGTGAGGAGGGAGGCTGGGGGAGGTGGAGGCAAGCACCTGAGCTGCCGGGCCTGGCCTTTTCCCTGCTCAGCCACCTACGCCGCTGCCGTCTTGTTCCGCATCTCCGAGGACAAGAACCCAGATTACCGCAAACGGGTGTCTGTGGAGCTCACTAACTCCCTCTTCAAGCACGACCCTGCCGCCTGGGAGGCTGTGAGTATCCTGGGTTGGGTGGCAGTGTCTGGCTGTGCAAGTTGCATACTGCACAAGGACAACACTTTGTGAGGGGTGTGTGTGTGTGTGGGGGGTTACTATCTTGTCAGCCTTATAGATTTTAATTTATTATTATTTTTTTAATATGCCAAATGGGGGATCTTAGTTCCCCAACCAGGGTTTGAACCTGGGCCCCCTGCAGTGGAAATGCAGTCCTAACCACTGAATTGCCAGTTCCCAGGAGATGAAAGTAATAGGTTGGACCATCTACTGTTTTTGACCTACAAAATGGCAATTTTATGTTCAAATTGATATAAAGTGTTGGGGCAGGAGTGCCTTTCCCTAACTTGCACAAAGCTGCTGTTACAGGCTGACGGCTGCCCTGATCCTGTGTGAGGCCGCTCCTGACACCCACTCTCTAGTCCTCTCCCCAACACTCCCCTCCCCAGGGCTGCTCTAATGCTGCAGGTGCCTACAAGGGGTCTTTGCTTTTCCTTTGGCCCCCCTTTCTCTGTTGTTTTTTGGTTGCACAGCATGTGGGGTCTAAGTTCCCTGACCAGGGATCAAAGCCGTGCCCCTTGCATTGTAAGTGTCGTAGCCACTGGGCCACCAGGGAACACCCCTTTGGCTCCTCTAGAGAATCATCTCTTGCTGCTCTTCTCTCCCCACCTCCCCCGCCCCAGTCCAGAGCCTGTGTTTCCTCCGTTCCCCTCTCCCCTAATGTTTCTGTCTGCCTCCGTCCTCAGGCCCAGAGCATGATCCCCATGAATGAACCCTATGCTGATGGTAAGTGGTTGCAGAGTTGCTCAGGACCCTGGAGTGCTGGGGCACAGGGGCGTCCCGTGTGGGTGTGTGTGAGCGAGGGAGCAGCTTTTTGTCCCCAGGGCCAAAGGACCAGTAACAGTCACCGTAGTGTTCACACCGACTCCTGGCCAGGTCCCTGACTTGAAGCCCAGGCCCCTCAGTGGGGGTGGGGGCGTCTGGCCCACTGGGGCAGGAAGGGGTGGAAGGTGTGGCTGAGGGCTGTCAGACCCTCGCAGAATAGCCTGAGACCCTTCTCCTTGCCAGACATGGACGCCACCTACCGCCCCATGTACTCGAGTGACGTGCCCATGGACCCACTGGAGATGCACATGGACATGGACGGGGACTATCCCATTGACACCTACAGCGATGGCCTCAGGCCCCCCTACCCAACTGCAGACCACATGCTGGCCTAGCTGCCCGGACCCTAGTATGGTGCCCCCCTCCCCCTGCTTTGCAGCTCTCTCTCCCCCTATGGGCTGCTGAGACTTGGGCTTCCCTTCCCTTAGGACCTCCTTCTCATGGGAGGCCTCTCAGGCTTTCCCTGAAACCCTGGCTCCTTTAGGGGGGAGCAAGCGTGGGGCCTCTGGGTGCTGAGCTGCCCCAGGGAAGGCATGCCTTGCCTGCCTTGTTCTGTTGTCTTTGCTCCGGGCAGCGAGTTCCTGCCCCTTCTGTGGATGGCGGGTGGGTGGCACAGGAGTGGCACGAGCTCCCAGGGGCCATGGACCTGGCCTAACCCCTGTGTCTATGTCTGCTTCCCCCCACCTGCCCCAGGTGCGGTTCCCCATCTGAGAGGTTCTCCGTGCAGGTGATGGGGCCAGAGAGCCAAGTGCCTGAACCTGGGCAGCAGGGCTGCAACTTCCTGCCGAGCCCTGTGCCTCCAGAGGTCTTCTGTGGGGTCTTTCTTGGGATGGTGATCTGCTCCTGCTTTTCTGTTCTGGGCCGTGGGTCCAGGGCCTGATACCCCATTCCCACCCCCAAGGCCCTGGCACTAAAACTTAAGACTCGAGGCACCCACCTTGTCTCCCCCTCCCGAAGCTCCCCCCTCCTCCCAGGCTGCCCATCTCCAGTGGCTTGGGCCCACAGCTCTGGCTTCTGATTTGGTCACTGAACTCCAACTGTGCTGAGCCCCCGGGATCTCCAGGCCCCAGGTTCAAGGCCAAAAGGCCCAGAATCCAAAGCTTGTCTTGGAAAGTTCAGGGATCCTCTGGGAAGATGGGGTGGAGACACGGAGAGATTGTCCCCGCTCCAGGACACTGCCTGCTCCCTCCCCGGGACACTCAATCGGCTTTGGCCCCTCCTAGGGGAGCTTGGGGACAGCGCCCTGGAACCCTGCTCCCGCCCACACAACTACCCTAGCTGACCCCTGAGAAGTGCTCTTGGCTGACCCCTCTGGTGTGCGGTGAGGGGCTTTCTCTTCCTTTTCCTATTTCAAATTCCCCACCACCACCTCCTGCACAGGGGTGTTGGGGGCTGGGGGAGGTCCCAGTGGAGTTTTATTATGATCGCTTTATGTTTTTGGTTATTGGTTTTTTTTTTTTGTATAGACCAAAGCAAAGAAAATAAAACTAACACACTGATCTGATGGAGTTTGTTTGAGGGAGAGGATCGAGGGGGATGGAGCTCCCTTAGCCTGATACCTCCTCGATGGCTGGATCCTGAGTGTCTGTGGCCACCTTGTGTGTAGAAAAGGCAGGAGGGGGGAGAAGCGGAAAGAAAGGAGCATCCATGAGCTGGAGTTGATTTAATTAATATATATAACTCAAAACCCCAGGAGGGGTGAAGAGCTGACTAGAGGTGAGTCCCCCCTTTGGAGGACTGCTACTGCTGCTGCTGCTAAGTCACTTCAGTCATATCCGACTCCATGCAACCCCATAGATGCCAGCCTACTAGGCTCCTCCGTCCCTGGGATTCTCCAGGCAAGAATATTGGAGTGGGTTGCCATTTCCTTCTCCAATGCATGAAAGTGAAAAGTGAAAGTGGTGAAAGTGATTGGAGGCCACCAGGCCATATTTATCACTTCAATGGGGAACCTCCTTGCTGGCCTCTCAGTCTACAGCCTGCTCTCCCTGCCCAACACCCCCAACCCCCGCCCCTCCCCATGCAGCCTTAATGAGCACTGGCTGATTTCTCCCGAGCAGAACACTCCATGTGGCCTGTGGCTTCGAAGCCAGGTTCCTTTCTGGTCTGTGGTGGGCCCGGCCCAGCCCTGCCCGCCTCCCCTCCCCTTTTCCTGCAGCCAGCATCTTCCAAAGCTGTTTCTTGACTCCTGACCTTGGCCCACGCTGTTTCCTCTGCTCTCACTTTATCCATCACAGTGTAACCGACAGCTTATGTGATGGTCCTGCACTGCTGTCCCTAAATTCTCCTTCCTGGAGAGGGCTGAGTATGACACACGTGTGGCCCCTGGGGGCCTTCTGTCACCACGTCTATTTCATGTCTACACCTGCCTGGAGCTCGGGCAGTGGAGGCAGGCAGTGGCACAGAGGTATTGGGGACAGAGCAGGGAACCCAATTAGGACCCAATTAGGCTGTGAGGTGCAGGCGAGAGGTGATGAGACACTGAGCCGAACTCCACTGAGATGAAACGGGAGGGAGAACAGAATTTTTAGGGACCACAAGAGGGTTTTTTTTTTGCTATACCATGCAACTTGTGGGATCTTAGTTCCACAACCAGGGATTGAACCTTGAGAGTGAAAGTGAGGAGTCCTAACCACTGGACCATCAGGGAATTCCCATAAGAAGGTCTTTCTTGAAAGACCAGTGCACTTTCTCATACTCTGTGTTCAAGGCCTGTCTGCTGGGTTGCTGTAACAAAATACCATAGACTCGTGGCTTAAATCATGGACATTTATTTCTCACAGTTCTGAAGGCTGCAGTTCTGAAGGCTGCAAGTCCAAGTTCTGAAGGCTGCAAGTCCAATCTGCTTGCCAGTAGATTCCATGTCTGGTGAGAGTACACTTCTTGGCTTGCAGATACCACCTTCTTGCTGTGTGCTCACGTGGCCTTTCCTTGATGCCCACTCATGGAGAGAGATTCCCTCCCTCTTCTTCGTTGTTGTTCAGTTGCTAAGTCATGTCTGACCCTGAAGACTACAACACACCAGGCTTCTCTGTCCTTCACTTTCTCCTGGAGCTTGCTCAGACTCATGTCCATTGAGTCAGTGATGCCATCCAACCGTCTCATCCTCTGTTGCCCCCTTCTCCGGCCCTCAATCTTTCCTAGCATCAGGGTCTTTTCCAGTGAGTTGGCTCTTCGCATCAGGTGGCCAAAGTATTGGAGCTTCAGCCTTAGCATCAGTCCTTCCAATGAATATTCAGGGTTGATTTCCTTTAGGACTGACTGGTTTGATCTTGCAGTCCACGGGATTCTCAAGAGTCTTCCCCAGAACACCAATTTGAAAGCATCCGTTCTTCGGTGCTTAGCTTTCTTTATGGTCCAACTCTCACATTTTCTCACTGANGCATCAGTCCTTCCAATGAATATTCAGGGTTGATTTCCTTTAGGACTGACTGGTTTGATCTTGCAGTCCACGGGATTCTCAAGAGTCTTCCCCAGAACACCAATTTGAAAGCATCCGTTCTTCGGTGCTTAGCTTTCTTTATGGTCCAACTCTCACATTTTCTCACTGAAAAAATCATAGCTTTGACTATACAGACCTTTGTTGCAAAGTGATGTCTCTGCTTTTTAATACTCTGTCTAGGGCTTCCCCAGTGGCTCAGTGGTAAAGAATCCACTTGCCATACAGAATCCTCAGGAGACCTGGGTTCAACCCCAAGTCGGGAGGATCCCCTGGAGGAGGGCATGGCAACTCCAGTATTCTTGCCTGGAGAATCCCATAGATAGAGGAGCCCATCAGGCTCCATGGAGTAGCAGAGTCGGACACAACTGAAGAGAGTGCTCGCATGCACACATGGACTAGGTTTGTCATGGCTTTCCTTCCAAGGAGCCCTTTTCTTTTAAGGGCACTAATCCCATCATGAGGGCCGCACCCTGTGACCTCATGTAAACCTAGTTACTCCCCAAGACCTCATGTCCAAACACCATCACACTGGGGGCTAGAACTTCAACAGATGAATTTAGCGGTGGTGGGGGTGGTGCCGACTCAGACATTCAGCACATAAGATGGCCCTGATAGGAAACACTCAGTTTAGGTTATTTGAGAATTTGATAAAGGGACAGTTTACAAAGGTGTGGACAGAATAGGAACCAGGAAGGGAGAGGGTGGTGCCCTGGGCTAATTATGGAGACCTCAGCTCCTCTACCCTCGAGCAAGAAGGGAAGGAGTGCTTCTTGGGAACAGGCCTACAGAGGAGACGCCTAATAAGGGAAGACTGTGACCTCACTGCTTCCTACTGGTGTTCCCTGTTTGCCAAACCCAATCAGAAACCAGAGAGCCCGTCCCTGTTGTCTTCATGATGTGCTCTTCCACCAAGAAGTGGAGAGAAGATCTGGGGAGGCTGTGAAAGATAACTCTGTCTCCCAGCCCGTCTTTCCTAAAGAGGCTTCAAGACAACTTATAAGAAGGGATCGCTCATTCAAGTCTCGAGACAGGCAATGAGGACAGGGGAAAGAAGGTGGCACAGCACACGTGATAAGAGCCCATACCAGCCATGATTGAGCTTCCTCATTAGGTGCTGAGCTTCCTGGCAGCCTGGCCAAAAAGGGAAACAAGACAAGTTAGCAATGGAATGAATTGGCTGCTCCTTCAGTTTTCACATAGGAGCAGTCTGAGCCCCACGACTTTGAGAAAGTCAGTTTGCTTCTTGCCCGCTCCACTTCCTGAGCATGAGGATGCAATGAATGAGAAGGCACAACAGTTCCAACAGGAAGAAGAGGAAAGGGCTTTTTTTCTAGAGAGGCACTGCCTTTTCCTTTTCCAGAAAAGATGTCCTCTCCAGGGTCATATCTAGACGTGGGCTGGACACTGTCACATGATGGCTATCTCTTTCTACAAGGGAAGCTGGGAAATAGAATATTTCAGCTGCACACATTGCCTCCTTAATAAAAAAAAAAATCACATTTCTGATAGTAAGAAAGGGGATATAGAAGACCTAGGGTAGACCACCAATCATGTCTACTGCAACTGGGAATGAGTGTCTGGACCAACTGCTGCCTTTTAGGTGGGTTTGGTGGGGGAACCAGCAGAAGAACTGAGTGTCTGGGTTTCAGCAAAAGACTAGTAGCATATCAGAAGGAAACACAGGATTAGGGGAGGTGGGCAGACTTGATTGAGCCACATCCAAAGAGTAGGAAGCTGAACCTGTCCGTCTGGAGAGCTGGAGGAAGGTCTCTGGCACCCACGTGTACTCAATGTCTCTACCGTGGTATCAACAATACCAATGCAGACAGGCATATCTGTGACAAACAAGGGTCGCTTGCTAGGTGGTTGAACCAAGCCCTCCCCCAGAAATGGTGATAGCCGGGATAAAGGGGCAAAATTTAACGTGAGATTTTTATATCAAGTTCATAAATGTATCTTAAAAATAAATTCTTATCTTTAAAATGGCTCTTAAAGTCTGTCAATTAAAAATTGTTATGAAAAATAAGTTATTAAAGGGAGTCTTACATTAAACATTTTAAAAACATTTCTACATGACCTCATCTCTACAGCATATAAATTGGCTTAAAAGATACAGTAGATAAGATAAAATAGCTAGAAGTAAGCCAGAAAGAAAAACACCAATACAGTATGCTAACGCATATATATGGAATTTAGAAAGATGGTGATGATAACCCTGTATGCGAGACAGCAAAAGAGACAACTCAGGGACCCACTCATGAGGCCTCCGGAAAGGCCAGTGTCTCTCCGATTTGCGAGGGGATTCAAGGGATTACACTTCATGCGTTGCTGCATCCTAAGTCTTTCTCAGGAGCAGAAGCTGCTACCTGAGGTTTCCTCTCCAGTGCGGATCTGGTTCTGCAGGTTCCTCTGGAGACTTCACAGGGGAGCCAGGAATTGTCTCGTGTGGAGACAGTCTTGTGCGTTTTCCTTCCGAACACTAGTAGCAGTGTGAGGCTTCCCATCATGTTGACACAGAGATCTGAGGCTTTCCCACGAGGCTTTCCCACAGAGCTGTCACACGTGCCACCGTGGTGTGAGTCGATACACTGGGTGACATTCGAGGAACTGCAGTTTAAACACATTCATCAGGATTCGACTGAGATTTTTGCTACACTTTTTTTTTTTCTTGCAGACCCGAACCCTGGAGTTCCTCTCGAGTTTCCTGTCGAGAGTGCCTCCTCTTGAGATGCAATGGGAAGGCATGAATCATTTCTCAACGACTCAGGGAAGGGAACCCTCGTCTCTCACTGAAGAAGGGGAGAATGGTGATCCTCTTCATTTGTGAAGATAACTTCGTTGTTCTTCTCGATTGGAGACAGATATGTGAGGGAATTTTTTGATTAGCCTCAAGTGTTTGAACCACGCCTCTCAAGTTCAAGAAGGAAGATGTAACTTCCCTTGAGACCCTTCAGCCAAAATGGGCCTCATCTCGCCTGGAGGGCAGAACCTCCTGGTTTTCCTCGAGTTACAGCAGGGTCTTCTCGAGTTACGATGGAGAACTCTGGAACACATTCATGAGCTCTCAGGAAAGGCTAGTGTCACTCCGAGTTGCGAGGGGACTCCAGGGATTCCTCTCCTTTCGGTGCTGCTGCCTAAGTGTTTGTAAGGAGCAAAGGCTGAAACCTGAATTTTGCTCTCCACTGCTGACATGGTTCTTAAGGTTTCCTGTAGTTTCCACAGGGGAATCAGGCCTTTTCTCGTGTGAAGAAATACTAGTTTTCTTTCCTATCGAGCGGTAGTAGTAGTGTGAGGCTTCCCATCGAGTTGACACAGGGATCTGAGGCATTCCCTTAGGCTTTCCCACAGGGCTGTCACACGTGCCACCAGGGTGTCAGTCCATACAGCAAGGATGCACTTCTTGACTTGCAGCAAGGATGTGAGAGACGCTTTCGAGTTTCACGAGGGAAGGTGTGATTTCCGTCGAGACACCACAGCGGAAAAAGCCCTCATCGCGCCTAGAGGTGAGAACTTCTGGGTTTTCCTCGAGTTGGGTCAGGTTCCCTCGAGTTAGCATGGAGACCTCAGGGTCACAGTCATGAGGCCTCAGGAAAGGCCAGTGTCTCTTCAAGTTATGAGGGGCCTCGTTGGATTACTCTCCATTGGTTGCTGCGTTCTAAATCTTTGTGGAGCGGAGGCCGCAACCTGAGGTTTCCTCTCCAGTAGTGACGTGGTTCTTGAAGTTCCTCTGGAGACTCCAAAGAAGAACTGGGCCTTGTCTCTTGTGGAGACATGCTAGTCCGTTTTCCTCCCAAGATGGAGTACCAGTGTGAGCCTTCCCATCTAGTTGACAGAGGAATCTGAGTCTTTCCCACGAGGCTTTCCCACAGAGCTGTCACACGTGCCACCGTGGTGTGAGTCGATACACNTCCCCATCCATTGGGGAATAGGGTTCCTGGCTGCTGGGGTCTCCCAGACACGTGGGAGAAGCTAGGGGTCAGAGGGAAGCAAGGCCACTCGGGGAAATCCCCTCCATCCCCTAGTTCTCCAAGGAACCAGACAACAGCTTTCCATGAACCCACTGTGGGACCTGCCTCAGTTTCCCCCTATGGAAAAAGAGATCAGACTGGACGGTGATAAGAGCTCTCCAGCCTGAACATCCCACATCTACCTGTCTTCCGCAAGAGGGACCTCCAGCTCGGCCCCCAGAGAGACAGCCAGGCAGGAAGACGCCTACCCATACAGACATAGTGAAAACGGGAGCCTGGCTGAGACCGGGGCTGGCCCGGGTAGGGCGGGCAACACGCACCTCCTCCAGCAAACCTGACATCATTTTGACCTCTTCTTGGGTGATCTTCTTGACGGGCGGACGTAGGTCAGGACACAACAGTGCAGGAAAAAGTGGGCAGCCAAGTCAGGAAAAAGGGAGCATATAATACCCGGCATCATTCGGGGCTTCCCAGGTGGCTCAGCGGTAAAGAATCCGCCTACAATGCAAGCGACCCGGGTTCAATCCCTGGGTCTGGAAGATCCCCAGGAGAAGGGAAAGGCAACCCACTCCAGTATTCATGCCTGGAGAATCCCATGGACAGAGGAGCCTGGCAGGCTACAGTCCATAGGGTCGCAAAGAGTCGGACGCGACTGAGCACGCACTTTACTGCTCTCTGCCCTCAACAGCAAGGGCCAGCAAAGATGAAGATGGAATTCCCTTTCTGCCGCCATACCTTCTCCATGCCCCGCGTAGTCAGCACTCCCTTCCCTGCTCCCAGGGCCAACTAGACTCGGTTTTTCCCCCTTGGGGGAAAGGTACTAAGTGAGGTACTGTGATCACAGTCCTACAGCCCCTGGAACCTAGGAGATTGGAGGTGGCTAGCGGAAGTTCAGTGCCGACTGACTCAACATCCCTTACCCAGAGGGCAGCCCTGGCCAGCTCACTGGAGCCTCAAGGGTCACAAAGACAGACGCAGTCACTCATGCCTCACCTGTCGCACGAGGCGAGGAGGAGGAGACTTCTCCGGGGGGAGGAGGAGAGGCAGATTCTGTCTGAGGCTCTGCCCACCCCCAAGACTGTTTGGGGTGAAGGCGGATCTTGATCCGGATGTTGGCAAAACCGCCCCCTCTGCCCACCCACCTCCCGGTCGCAGGCGCCGCGGCCCAGCGCAGGCTCCGAGGGCCCCCGGCAGCGCCTACCCGCAGCCCCCCGCCCCTCCCCTGGCACTGCGGCAGCCTTGCGAGGGGCCACTGGGAGTGCGCAGGTCTGGGGCCCGACCCACCGACGGAAGTCTGGGGATGAGAAAAGCGGGGAAGGGTACGAAGCCAAGCCCCGAGAGGCGCCGCAGACCGTGACTTCGCTGGGGTGGGCGGAGGGGTGGGAGTGAGCGCCAGCGGGCGCCTGGATCCGACGGGGCCGCCTCCTCCCTGCTGCTGCCCTAGTCCGACTAGTCCTCCTCCGGGACCCCGGGGACCAAGTTTACCTTCCTCCAGCTCCCGAATAAAGGCGGCGCGCTCGGGGCCGGACACCCCTGGCCGCTGGCCGATGTAGGCAGCCGGTGTCTTCAAGATTCTCGTGGCCTTTCCAGTCCCCAAGCCCGTGGCTCGGGGACCAAAGGGCGGCCCTTGGAATATGAAGCGAGTCCGCGACGCATCCGAGTTGTCGGGCACGGACTGGGCATTCCCCTGGACGGCCGAGAATGCGGATGCCCGCTGGGTTCCAGCCTCCGGTCCAGCCACGGATGCCCGGCGAGCCCCGGCTGAGGGTCCCGAGACGGCTGTGGAACCGGATCCTGCTCTCTGTCCGGGCGCGGGTGCTTGCGCAGAGGCGGGTTCAGGCACGGCATAGGGCTCCGGAGCCGGACTGGTTGCGGCTAGACGAGCTGCGGCTACTGGCGCCGGATCCGCGCGCCCCGGCCGGTTCCAGAAAGAACCCGGCCGCGACAGTTTAGGGCGCATCTTGAGTCCCCTGCTGACTCGCGCAGCTGGGGCTTTAGAACCTGTGTCAGGACGTGCGCCCGCGGGGCCGCCCCGCGCGCGGGAGGGGGCGGCGGAAGAGGAAATGGTGGTGCCCGGGGCGAGGGGACGCGCAGCGGCATGAGCTTATGGGGGCGGGCCAGAGCACAAAAGGCAAGGGAAGAGCGAGGAGAGGCGAGCGGATGTTCCAGCTGCTTCCGCGGACTTCGGCTCCCAGTACTGGGCTTTTCTCCCCTCTCCGCCTCCGGAGAATGATTTTGCCCAAAGCCGCAGCTTGCCGGGGATTCGGATACCCGGACTTGGAGGTCTTTAACTGGGGGACAGCCCCTAGTTCCGCTCCAGCCCGAGGCTTTTCGGCTGCCTTCCCGGGAGCTAATCTGTGAGTTGTGTCTTTCCCCCGTTGATTGGGGGATAGATCCAAACTCCAGCACGGTCTCCACGCGCTGCCAGATCTGGCGCGTCACACTCTGATCCTGGCGCTAACACCTCCGGTGCACCAGCCGCTCAACAACCTTCTTTCTTAATTCTTAAGTCGCCTTATAGTCTTTCCTCGGGCCTTACCTCCGCCCTCATTCACTTTGCCCACTCTGGCAAACACCCATGCTTCCGGGAGACCCCACTTAGGTGTCTCCGCATAAAAACTCCTCCGAGCCGGTCCTTTATGCGATGGCCGCAGTGGTCACGCTGTGTCTGTCTCCAAAACAAGACCTGTGCTTAGCACAGGGAGCGTGTCCCTCAGAGCGCAGCGCAGGACGGGTCCCTGTGGGGGTGTCCGTAAACCCTGAGTGAACTGTGGAGCAACAGAGGAGTTCAGAGGCCATTTCTGTGCCATTGGACTGAAGGAACCTACAGACCAAAAAGATGGCTACATCACTGATTCTTTTAAAGCCTCGGGATCATTCTTGGTGCCCCAATTTCCTTCTCTTCAATGCTGTCAGTCACCAGATCCTGGTTAACTGCCCTCCTAATGTGCCGCCTTCTTTTCAGCCCTCCTTCTGTTGATGCCCGATTCTCTCTCCTCATTCTCTCTTCTAAATTGTAATCCTATGCTCCCATCCACAGGAATCCATCTCTAATCTAACTCACCCCTCTCACTCACACCCCTAATCCAAGCTAAGGATTATTACAGGAGCCCTTTTCCTACAGCCACCACTCAAAGCCAGAGCCCAGGACAGAGGCTGTGCCCAAGGTCTGGGCCTGGGACAGAGCCTCCTAGTGCTGGCACCATGAGCCAGGTATCCAGGACACAGCCTGGGGCAAGAGGCGCAACCCAGGAAGGGGAATCAGAGTGTCCCACTCCATCCCTCTCGCTCCCCTGCGCAACCACAAGCCTGCTCTCTATGCCTGTGGGTCTGTTTGTGCCATATTTTAGATTCCACATATGAGTAATATCAACGATATTTTCTTTTTCTGTCTGACTTACACCACTTAGTGTAATAATCTCTGGGTCCGTCTATGTTGCTGCAAATGGCATTTTTCATTTTTATGGCTGAGTAGTGTTCCATTATATACATACCACATCCTCTTTATCCAGTCATCTGTTGGTGGACATTTAGCTTGTTTCCGTGTCTTCACTATTGTAAATAGTGCTTTTATGAACATCGCCTGTGTCTTAATGAAATCTTGCTTTGAGGGAATTCCCTGGCAGTCCAGTGGTTAGGATTCAGTACTTTTATTACCAGGTCATGGGTTCAATCCCTGGTCAAGGGAATAAGATCCCACAAGCAGCCCCACGGTGCACCCAATAAATAAACAAAATCTTACTTTTAAAGTAATAATACCCAGACACACATTACCCCCTGAAAACTCCCTGTCCTCTATGATGAGTGCTGAAAATCAGTTTCTGGCATCTCTCCTACTTTGTCACCCAAAGTATTCCAGTCTAACATAGTTTTACTATCATCCTGGCCAACAAGAGTTCAACTTTTTGGCAACACATTCACTCCTGTTTGGGGCTCCCATCTCACCCATCTGCACCTCTGCCATCCCCTGTCATCCCCTCCACTTGGCCATGCAGGATTTCTGCCAACTCTTGGAATCTGTCATGCTTTCATTCATTGACTCAACAAGTCTTCACTGAGCTCCTGGCAAGGGCATGGTTCTATTCTACGAACTGTGGATACAGCGATGAACAAGACAAGTCCCTACACTCAGGAGCTTCCACTCCAGGAAAACAGACGAGGTAACACTAACTATGCAACCAATTCATCCTAAAGGAGATCAGTCCCGGGTGTTCATTGGAAGGACTGATGTTGAAGCTGAAACTCCAATACTTTGGCCACCTGATGCAAAGAGCTGACTCATTTGAAAAGACCCTGATGCTGGGAAAGATTGAGGGCAGGAGGAGAAGGGGACAACAGAGGATAAGATGGTTGGATGGCATCACTGATTCAATGGACATGGGTTTGGGTGGACTCCAGGAGTTGGTGATGGACAAGGAGGCCTGGCATGCTGCGGTTCATGGGGTCACAAAGAGTTGGACACAACTGAGCAATTGAGCTGAACTGATATGGGGGAAGAGCTGTTCAGGCATGGCAAAAGGAAGAGCAAAGACCTCAAGAGTCTGCATGATTGGATGCTCCTGGGATAGGACACCACCAAGGATTTTCCAGCAGGAGAGCAACATGGTCTTACTTACATTTATAAAAAGATTACTTTGGCTGCTGAGTAAAGCAGGAATTCCGGAGCAATGCTGAAATTGAATGGGAGCCATAAACACAAACCACAGATGTAATTTCATCATATTCTTTTCCACTGTGATTAATCATAGTGTGTTGAATATAGTTCCCTATGCTATGCAGTAGGACTTGGTTGTGTATCCATCCTATATATAATAGTTTGCATCCGGTGTTATTTGCTCAGTCATGTCTAACTCTTTGAGACCCCATGGACTGTAGCCCACCAGGCTCCTCTGTCCGTGGAATTCTCCAGGCAAGAATAATGGAGTGGGTTGCCACTTCCTTCTCTAGGGGATCTTCTCAACCCTGGGATCAAACCTGGGTTTCCTGCCTTGCACGTGGATTCTTTACCATCTGAGCCACCAGGGGAGCCCCAAGTTTGCATCTACTAACCCCAAACTCCTCAATCCAGCCCTCCCACACGCCCTACCCCTTGGCAACCACAAATCTGTTCTGTATGTCCATGAGTTTGTTTTGTTTCCTCACACACGTAATTTTAAATATTCTAGCAGCTGTATTTTAAAAGTTTACCTTTTAAGCCAAAAAACAGGCAAAATTAGTTTTAATAATATATTTTATTTAACCCAAAATATTAATCTCCAAAATATTACTTAAACATGTAATCAACACAATGATTTATGAGATTGCATTTTTATAGTAAATCCAATGTAGCTATAACCTTACAACACATCTCAGTTTGAACTGGCATTCATTCTTGTCTTTATTTCCCTATATGGAATCTGTCTTTTTTTCCTACTTGCTTTAAAGTGTCTTCTCCTCATCACTGGCTTTCAGCAACCTGATCACGATGTGTTCTGGTGGGGTTTTCTTTTATTCTCCTTGGGCTTCACTGAGCTTCTTAGATTTGTGGATGTATAGCTTCCATCAGAATTTGGACACGTTTCAACTTTCATTTCTTTAAATATTTTTTCTAAGTCTCTCTTCTAGAATTTCAATTCTAGTGGTGTGTTAGACGGTAACCACAGGGCACTGAGGCTCTCTTCTCTGTCTTTTTCTTTCAGCCTTTTTCTCTCTGTCCTTCAGTTTCCATTATCTCTATTGGTTTATCTTCAAGTTCACTGATCTTCTTTAAGAAACAAAAACAATTTTTTTTCCTTGTGATGAGAACTCTTAGGATTTACTCTGTTACTGATTTTCATATATAACATAGAGCATAATTATGCAGCATAAATAATTATATTTATCATGTTATACGTTACATCCTTGGTACTTTTATCTTTTAACTGCCTTCTCCCGCTTCCCCCTTCCCCTGCCCCCCACCTCTGGTAACCACAAATCTATTTGTTTTTAAAGTAAAATTGACCCACAACACTATGTTAATTCCTGTTGTACAACAGTGACTCAGTATTCCTCTACATTTCAAAATGATCACCATGGGAATTCCCTGGTGGCCTAGTGGTTAGGATTCCAGGATTTCACTGCCTTGGCCCAGGGTCAATCCCTGGTCAGGGAGAGAACTGAGATCCCACAACCCCCATGAGGTGGATCACAACAAACTGTGGGAAATTCTTCAAGAGATGGGCATACCAGACCACCTGATCTGCCTCCAGAGAAATCTGTATGCAGGTCAAGAAGCAACAGTTAGAACCAGATATGGCACAACGGACTCGTTCAAAATTGGGAAACAAGTACGTCAAGGCTATATATTGTCACCCTGCTTATTTAACTTATATGCAGAGTACCTCATGCAAAATGCCAGGCTGGATGAAGCACAAGTTGAAATCAAGACTGCTGAGAGAAATATCAATAATGTCAGATATGCAGATGATTCCACCCTAATGGCAGAAAGGGACGAGGAACTAAAGAGCCTCTTGATGAAGGTGAAAGAGGAGAGTGAAAAACCTGGCTTAAAACTCAACATTAAAAAAACTCACTCAGGTCATGGCATCCAGTCCCATCACTTCATGGCAAATAGATGGGAAAACAATGGAAACAGTGGCAGGCTTTATCTTCTTGGGCTCCAAAATCACTTTGGACGGTGACTGCAGCCATGAAATTAAAAGATGTTTGCTCCTTGGAAGAAAAGCTATAAAAAACCTAGACAGCATATTAAAAAGCAGAAACATCACTTTGCCCACAAAGGTCTGTATAGTCAGAGCTATGGTTTTTCCAGTAGTCATGTATGGATGTGAGAGTTGGACCATAAAGAAGGCTGAGTATTGAAGAATTTATGCCTTTAAACTGTGGTGCTGGAGAAGACTTGAGAGTCCCTTGTACAGCAAGAAGTTCAAACCAGTCAATCCTAAAAGAAATCAACCTTGAATATTCACTAGAAGGACTAATGCTGAAGCTGAAGCTCCAATACTTTGGCCATCTGATGCAAAGAGCCAATTCTTTGGAAAAGACCCTGATGCTGGGAAAGACTGAGGGCAGGAGAAGGCAGTGACAGAGGATGAGATGGTTAGATGGCATGACCAACTCGGTGGACATGAGTTTGAGCAGACTCCAAGAGATGGCAAAGGACAGGGAAGCCTGGTGTGCTGCAGCCCATGGGGTCACAAAGAGTTGGACTTGACTGAGCAACTAAGCTATATATATATATATCCATTCGTGGGTTTTTTTATTTTTTCAAAATTTATTTTTAATTGAAGGACATCTGGTTTCTTTAATTATTTATTTATTTGACTTCATGGTGGCACATGGGCTCTTCCATCTTCGTAGTGATATGCAGAAACCTTTAGTTGTGGCTTGTGGGATCCAGCTCCCTGACCAGGGATTGAACCCGGGCCCCCCCGCATTGGGAGTGCAGAGTCTTAGTCACTGGAAATGCCAGGGAAGTCCCTATCCATTCGTCTGTTGATAAAACATTTTGCTTCCATATCTTGGCCACTGTAAATAATGCTATTATGAGCATAGGGGTACATTAAGCATGCATGTTTTTCCTGTGGTTTGTCAGCAAAAAGTTTTATTAGTATTTCTGAAGTATGGTTGACTAAGTATAGTTGACTTTACAATGTTGTGTTAGCTTCTGGTTAGCAACACCAAAGTTGCTCAGTTTTATATATATATATGCTTTTTCATATTCTTTATACATTATTACAATGTACTGAATATAGTTCCCTGTGCTATACAGTAGGACCTTGTTGTTTATCTATTTTATATACGGGAGTTTGATTCTGCTAATCCCAAACTCCTAATTTATACCCTCTTTGATAACCTTCAGTTTATTTTCTATGTCTATGTGTCTGTTTCTATTTTGTAAAGAGCTCCATTTGGTCTCTTTTATTTTTTTCTTTTTTCCTTTTTTTTTACCACACTGCAAAGCATATGGGATCTCGGTTCCCCCGACCTGCGCCTCCTGCAGTGGAAGCATGGAGTCTTAACCACTGAACTGCCAGAAAAGTCCTTATTTTAAAAAAATGATTTGTTTTTGGCTGTGCTGGGTCTCAGTGGCTGCCCAGGCTGTATTCTAGTTGCAGTGCTCAGGATTCTCATTGTGGGGGGTTCTCTTGTTGAGGAGCGTGGGCTCTAGGGCCTGTGGGCTTCAGTGATTGCAGCACGCAGGCTCAGTAGTTGCGGCACAGCGGCTTAGCTGCTCCTCTGCATGTGGGATCCCTGCACCAGGGACTGAACGCATGTCTCCTGCATTGACATAGATTCTTTCCCACTGAGTCAACAGGGAAGCTCCCTATTTTTTTTCACTTGTCATATTTTGTGTGCTCAGTTGCTCAGTCCAACTCTGCGGACAAGACTCTGCGTAGACTGTAGCCCACCAGACTCCTCTGTCCGTGGGATTCCCTAGGCAAGAATTCTGGAGCGGGTTGTGATTTCCTACTCCAGGGGATCTTCCTGACCCAGGGATCAAACCTATGTCTCTTGCATCTCCTGCATTGGCAGGCGGATTCTTTACCACGGAGCCACTTGGGAAGTCATGTTTTAGACTGTACACATGTGTGCCTAGTTGCTCGGTAGTGTCCAACTCTGCGACCCCATGGACTGCAACCCAGCAGGCTCGTCTGTCCATGGCGATTCTCCAGGCAAGAATACTGGAGTATTCTTGGAGTGGGTTGCCATGCCCTCCTCCAGGGTCTCTTCCCAACCCAGAGATTGAGCTCAGGTCTCCTGCGTTGCAGGTCGATTTTTTACCAGCTGAGCTACCAGGGAAGCCTGTAAGTGGTATCATTTGATATTCCTCTTTGTCAGCAGAAAGTTTAAAGACACAACTGAACCCCAAGGGCTTGCTGAGGATGGGGAGGCTGGAGAACACCAGGAGACGGCCATGACCCAGCATCAGCACAGCCCAGACGTCACAAGGCTGCAGTTCCTGGACCGTGTTACTGAGACATCTCTGCAGCTCCCATACCAAGCACAGAACAGGACTGCAGTAGGGACCCGTTCAATTTTGAATAGGTGTTTTCTGAATGGAATCATCCCTGACCTGAGACACTGGGAGGTTTGGGGTAGAGAAGAAAGAAGCAGGACGGAGAAGACAGATGAAAGGTACCCGTCAAGCTCCCAGGTGACAGCGCGGTCTAGGTCCAGACAGTGGTGCCTGGCAACTTTCACTGTGACCACCAGAGGGCAGTGCCAGTCCACATACAACCATTCCCCACTCCCAGCTCCCTCCCCTGCAGGTTCATCATCGCCCCACAAAAGAGGCGGGAATGGTGACTCCATTTTTCAGATGGAAAAATCAGGGCTCAGACCCCTAGTCCCTCTGCAGTAAGCACCGTGGCCTGCCACTTAATGCTTGAGTCAACCAGATTAGCCAGGCATACTCCCCACCACAGACATGAACTTGGGGCACAGACACTCTGATCCCCTCCCTTGGGCAGCACCCACTCAGCTCAGGCCACCTCCCCCGACCTGAATCTGGATAAAGCCACCTGGGACAGAGTTCCCATGGAAAGAACCCCTGAGGGTCAGTGCAGGGACGGGGCAGGGCCAGGCACCAGGACTAGCGTTTGCTAGACTGGAGAGCAGGACCAGGACGGAGGGGGGCCCCGGACTCGGGAAAGCAGAGACCCTCACCCCCACGCCCACTCTTCTTTCCTGCGGGCCTCAGGGGAGCCCTCCCTCACCAGGCCCCACTTCCCAACCAGCACTAGCGCTTCCCCAGGTATAACCTCGCCCCCATCCCTTCACCCCTCAGAGTCCCCTTTCCCTTACTCCTCCTCCCAGGACCCTGGCCAGACCCCAGGACACCGATCCCTCCAAGCACTGCCCTGATCTGGGGCAAGGACATGGGGATGCTCTGGGGGCCTGAGTCCCTCAGCCACTGTCCTCTGTTGTCCAGGACAGGGAAGGGAGAGAAGCAAGGAGAGAGAAGAGAGGGGAAGTACCTGGGGTGATGGTTGGAATGCAGAGCGGGGGCTCCAGAGGGGATGGGCAGGATCCTGGGCAGAGAGCAATTTCCTCCACTCTGGGCCCCACCAAGCTGTCTGCCACAGGGGAAGGGAAGAGGTTCTTGTACCCTTAGAATACCCACCACCCACACATACTGCAGGCTTGTTCCTTCTAAGGTTGGCCCCCTCCTCTAAGAAGGCCCCCATGCTCCCAGACCAGGAGGTCTCCTTGTTCTGCCCTCTCCTGGCATCCTGGCCTACCACACTCACAGTTCACCATCTAAGACTGACTGATGAGTTCAGTGCAGTCGCTCAGTCGTGTCCGACTCTTTGCAACCCCATGCATCGCAGCACGCCAGGCCTCCCTGTCCATCACCAACACCTGGAGTTCACTCAGACTCACGTCCGTCGAATCAGTGATGCCATCAGCCATTTCATCCTCTGTCGTCCCCTTCTCCTCCTGCCCCCAATCCCTCCCAGCATCAGGGTCTTTTCCAATGAGTCAACTCTTCGCATGAGGAGGCCAAAGGACTGGAGTTTCAGCTTTAGCATCATTCCTTCCAAAGAAATCCCAGGGTTGATCTCCTTTAGAGTGGACTGGTTGGATCTCCTTGTAGTCCAGGGACTCTCAAGAGTCTTCCCCAACACCACAGTTCAAAAGCATCAATTCCTCAGCGCTCAGCCTTCTTCACAGTCCAACTCTCACATCCATACATGACCACTGGAAAAACCATAGCCTTGACTAGACGGACCTTTGTTGGCAAAGTAATGTCTCTGCTTTTGAATATGCTATCTAGGTTGGTCATAACTTTTCTTCCAAGGAGTAAGCGTCTTTTAATTTCATGGCTGCAGTCACCGTCTGCAGTGATTTTGGAGCCCAGAAAAATAAAGTCTGACACTGTTTCCACTGTTTCCCCATCTATTTCCCATGAAGTGATGGGACCAGATCCAATGATCTTCATTTTCTGAACGTTGAGCTTTAAGCCAACTTGTTCACTCTCCATGTTCACTTTCATCAAGAGGCTTTTTAGTTCCTCTTCACTTTCTGCCATAAGGGTGGTGTCATCTGCATATCTGAGGTTATTG
>SJYX01004138.1:77217-104289 GCA_006410675.1 Oreotragus oreotragus | reverse complement strand
CCCACTTGACTTCACATTCCAGGATGTCTGGCTCTAGGTGAGTGATCACACCATCGTGATTATCCGAGTCATGAAGATCTTTTTTGTACAGTTCTTCTGTGTATTCTTGCCACCTCTTCTTAATATCTTCTGCTTCTGTTAGGTCCATACCATTTCTGTCCTTTATTGAGCCTATCTTTGCATGAAATGTTCCCTTGGTATCTCTAGTTTTCTTGAAGAGATCTCTAGTCTTTCCCATTCTGTTGTTTTCCTCTATTTCTTTGCATTGATCACTTATCTCTCCTTGCTATTCTTTGGAATTCTGCATTCAGATCCTTATATCTTTCCTTTTCTCCTTTGCTTTTTGCTTCTCTTCTTTTCACAGCTATTTGTAAGGCCTCCTCAGACAACCATTTTGCTTTCTTGCATTTCTTTTCCATGGGGATGCTCTTGATCTCTGTCTCCTATACAGTGTCACGAACCTCATTCCATAGTTCATCAGGCACTCTATCAGATCTAGGCCCTTAAATCTATTTCTTACGTCCACTGTATAATCATAAGGGATTTGATTTAGATCATAACTGAATGGCCTAGTGATTTTCCCTACTTTCTTCAATTTAAGTCTGAATTTGGCAATAAGGAGTTCATGATCTGAGCCACAGTCAGCTCCTGGTCTTGTTTTTGTTGACTGTATAGAGCTTCTCCATCTTTGGCTGCAAAGAATATAATCAATCTGATTTCAGTGTTGACTATCTGGTGGTGTCCATGTGTAGAGTCTTCTCTTGTGTTGCTGGAAGAGGGTGTTTGCTATGACCAGTGCATTTTCTTGGCAAAACTCGATTAGTCTTTGCCCTGCTTCATTCTGTATCCCAAGGCCAAATTTGCCTATTACTCCAGGTGTTTCTTGACTTCCTACTTTTGCATTCCAGTCCCCTATAATGAAAAGGACATCTTTTTTGGGTGTTAGTTCTAAAAGGTCTTGTAGGTCTTCATAGAACCGTTCAACTTCAGCTTCTTTGGTGTTACTGGGGCATAGACTTGAATTACTATAATACTGAATGATTTGTCTTGGAAACAAACAGAGATCATTGTGTCGTTTTTGAGATTGCATCCAAGTACTGCATTTTGGACTCTTTTGTTAACCATGATGGCTACTCCATTTCTTCTAAGGGATTCCTGTCTGCAGTAGTAGATATAATGGTCATCTGAGTTAAATTCACCCATTCCAGTCCATTTTAGTTCGCTGATGCCTAGAATGTCGACGTTCACTCTTGCCATCTCTTGTTTGACCACTTCCAATTTGCCTTGATTCATGGACCTGACGTTCCAGGTTCCTGTGCAATATTGCTCTTTACAGCGTTGGACCTTGCTTCTATCACCAGTCACATCCACACTGGGTACTGTCTTTGCTTTGGCTCCATTGCTTCATTCTTTCTGGAGTTATTTCTCCACTGATCTCCAGTAGCATAGTGGGCACCTACTGACCTGGGGAGTTCCTCTTTCAGTATCCTATCATTTTGCCTTTTCATACTGTTCATGGGGTTATCAAGCCAAGAATACTGCAGTGGTTTGCCATTCCCTTCTCCAGTGGACCCCATTCTGTCAGATGAGATGATTCTGACTGATGAGATGATTATTTAAAACATAGTGAGTAGACTTCCTTGTGACCCAGTGGCTAGGACTCTGCACTCCCAATGCAGGGGGGCCTTGGGTTTGATCCCTGGTCAGGGAGCCAGATCCCACATGCTGCAACTAAGACCAAAACAATGAGGGCAGTGTCTGTTTCACCATTTCTGTATCCTCAGGACTCTAATTAGGGTAGATACTCTGTATTTGTTCAATGAGCACGTGATGGAGTCTCTGGGCGAGTCTTGGCTGCTGGGGGGCAGTGTCCCCGCCAAAAGCCAGAGAGGGCTGACTTGCCCAGGCAGGGTGGGAGCCCAGGGTTCTGGACTTCTAGACCAGTGGTCCCCTAGACTGTAGTAGTCTGTGCCCTTCTAGAAAAGTCTCCCTCCAGCCGTCTTTGTAACCCCACCCTCAGCGCCCAGCTCCACTTCCTGTTCTGGTTATGCCCTCTGGGGTCCCCGGAACGAGGCTGCACTGCCCAGTGCCCTGGGCCCATCTGACAGGTCTTTTGTCACTGTGCTGCTCCCCAGGCTCCCCATCCTTCAGCCAGGTGTGAACCCTATCCCTCCTGATCTCACTGGGACCCCCAAGCCAGCCAGGGGTTACCAGCGGGGCCGTGGCATCAACGCACACCCTGGTTCCGGGTCCCAATCCTGGAGGAAAAGTGCCTTAGGATTAAGAGTCAGGTGTCCTGAATTCAGATGTCAGCCTGGCGCTCACACAGCTATGCCTCCTTTGGCACGTTTCCTAACCTCTCTAAGTCTCAGGAGCTGCAGCTTGTATAATTTACCTTCATTTTATACACCTTGCAGGGCTGTGGGGACTGAGATTATTTAGTAAAGCACTTCGCACCTGAGGGCTCGTAACTGCTGTTGTTAATATTAGTTAAAACAACAGGATTATAGGCAGGTCGCTGGAATGTCTCTGGCCTCAAAAGTAAAATGAGAGGCAGATCTCCAACCTCAAAGCTACTGTGAGAAATCACCCAGCACAAGGTCTGGCACGAAGGAAAAACTAAATGTTATTATGACCGGCCCTCCAAGAATGACCCCGAGACAGAACCTCACCCTCCAGGTGGGGTCGCTGCTGCCTTCCTGTTAAAACTTCAGGAGCGAGGCTTTCCTGGTGGTTCAATGACTAAGACTCCATGCTTACAACGCAGGGGACCCAGGTTCAATCCCTGGTCAGGGAACTAGAGCCTGCATGCCGCAGTGACAATTAAAGATCCCGTGTGCCAAAACTAAGACCCAGCACAGCCAAAAAAACCCAAAAAACAAAAAACAAACAAACAAAAAATCTCAGCAGCTCTCATACCCCATCTTATTCGGTAACCAGTTCACACACTTTGGCCAGATGCATAAGGCCTTCTGCTGTTTGACTTTTGCCTGGCTTTCCACCCTGTTTCTCACTATACCACCCCTTCCTCTCATGGGCCGGACACACTAACCACTGTTATCTCTTGAACTCCCCACCCAGCTTCCTGTGTCTGTGTCTTTGCTGTTCCCACTGCCAGGAATGCTGGAGCCTCCCAGTGAGGCCCAGCAAACATCTCTGTACACAAAATGAGGTTCAATTGTCTCCCACTTCCTCTCGGGCTCCTGGACCCACCCAGACTCCTAAGCACGTCCTCACTTCCATGCTGTCTTACTGGCCTTGGTTTATAGTCCATCATCCCCCGGAAGACAAGAACATTAGCATCTCTACCCCCAGTGCCTTAAACAAAGCCGAGCAAAGAGCCAGCCCTTAGGAAGTAGTAGGCTTCCCCTGGTAGCTCAGGTGGTAAAGAATCTGCCTGCAATGCGGGAGACCTGAGTTTGATCCTTGGGTCAGGAAGATGCCCTGGAAATGGGGGTGGCTACCAACTCCAGTATTCTTGCCTGGAGAATTCCATGGACAGAGGAGCCTGGCAGACTGGGCTAAAGTGGGATCCATGGGATCGCAGAGTCGGACAGGACTAAGTGACTAACACTTTCACTTTAGGAAGTACTTGGTGACTGAATGAATGAGCCATGATTCTAACCAATGCAGTAGCACTGTGTTCTTCCAGAGACATTATACTTCTGTCAGTACAGACTGTGTATGTGTGTGTTAGTCACTTAGTCGTGTCCGATTCTTTGCAACCCCAGGGACTGTAGCCCAGCAGGCTCCTCTATGGAATTCTCCAGGCAAGAATACTGGAGAGAGTTGCCATGCCCTTTTCCGGAGGAATCTTCCTGACCCAGGGATCAAACCCAGGTCTTTACCACCCTTTACCAGATTCTTTACCACCTCAGCTGCCAGGGAAGCCCAGTACAGACTAGGACTGCATTTTTAGTCATTTTCCAAAGCTTCATTATACTAGCAATTTATTGTGAAGTTGGGGCTCAACTGAATTTCTCAAATCCGTCCAACACTTACTGAGTGTAGCTGAATTTCCCAATGTTTCTTATATGTGCATAGATGTTTTTAAAGTATAGGATTTAGGATTCCATCTAATTACTTCCTATCTAGCTATTTTATCTTTTTTTAATATAAATTTATTTATTTTAATTGGAGGTTAATTACTTTACAATATTGTATTGGTTTTGCCATACATCAACATGAATCCGCCACAGGTATGCACATGTTCCCCATCCTGAACCCCCCTCCCTGCTCCTTCCCCGTACCATCCCTCTGGGTTATCCCAGTGCACCAGCCCCAAGCATCCTGTGTCATACATCGAACCTGGACTGGCGATTCGTTTCATATATGATATTATACATGTTTCAATGCCATTCTCCCAAATCATCCCACCCTCTCCCTCTCCCACAGAGTCCAAAAGACTGTTCTATACATCTGTGCCAGGGTCCAGCCCCGGTGGATCCAGGGTGATTCGAAGGGGAGACGGATAGATGAAGAAAAACTTACTTATTTAGAGATAAAAGATTACATTAGAAAGAAATGGTATAGTAGGAAATTTAGGCAGAGAAAAGGAGGCTGAATAACTTGGTTTACGGGGAAAACCAATAAAACCTCGAGACAAGAGGTTTGCACCTCTACGTTAGGCCACTGGCGCCCACTTGAATATAGAAGGGTGCCCGCCTTAGGCTCCCTTTCGCGTGGGTCTTAGCAGCCAGGGCAAGTAAGTAGACGTGGTGAGCCTCCCCGCTCCAGATGGGAATTCAGCCGAAAAAGGGAGAAAAGAATGACACGGGGAAGCCCAGCAACGGTGCAAGACTCCAAAGACTCCACTTTCAAAATCAGCTTATATACCCCAAGTTGTACATAAAGAAATAATGGAATATGCAGAGTTATGCAGGGGCAGCAGTCCTGACCCTCATTGAGACAAATAAGGCTTTCTTTTTGCAAACCCTCCCATATACAAAAGGTCTCAGGTGGTTTATATTATCTTCTGGCCAAGAGGCCTGTTAACATTTTTATGGCTCTCTTCCTGGATAATTGTCTATCAAACCAGAAAACTCCTTTTCACCCTCAAAGTACTAAATAAAGTTACATTCCTGTAGAACAAAGGTGCAGTGGGTTTAACAAAGAAAGTACTTAACTCAAAGATCTAATGTTGCTAATACCAGGTCTACCACCTGTTTTTCTATATACCAACTATATCTAAAAATAAAGGATATGAAAATTTGGCAGCAAGTATTGGCTCAACAAATGAAACCTTTAATCAGTCCTATTCTAATGATTTTGACTCCTCAGAAGCCCCTACATTCCTAGGCTGTTTTAAGCTTCCTGTGCCTCCCAGGGTCAGGAGGCCTCAAATAATCACATGCGCAGCTGTACGAGTCCTGCAGGCAGGCTAGAAAGCCATCAGAGGGGTTTTTGGATTGAAACACTCATATTATGCCCAGGAGATTTATTATCTAAAAGCTCTAGATTAATTTTTTTTTCCAGAAAAAGGTGGTGGGGGGACAGCCCCCTGTTAATGTCAGAAGAGTAGGTGGAAAGCATAACACAGTAAAGCAGGCGGACTCTGGTTTTGGGGGGCGGATGCTCAGGAAATTCCAGGGGGAACCCCTGAAGCCTGATCACGTCCTTGCGTTTTGTCAGGCTTCCTTCCTCATGACCTTGTCTCGGGTGGGATTCCTCACACTGGTTCCCGGCACATCTGTGTCTCTTTTGCTGTCTCGCATACAGGGTTATCATCACCATCTTNGTATTTCGCCCAGGAGATTTATTATCTAAAAGCTCTAAATTAATTTTTTTTTCCAGAAAAAGGTGGTGGGGGGACAGCCCCCTGTTAATGTCAGAAGAGTAGGTGGAAAGCATAACACAGTAAAGCAGGCAGAGTCTGGTTTTCGGGGGTGGATGCTCAGGAAACTCCAGGGGGAACCCCCGAAGCCTGATCACGCCCTTGCGTTTCGTCAGGCTTCCTTCCGCATGACCTTGTCACGGGTGGGATTCCTCACGCTGGCCCCCGGCAACTCAGCAATATAAGCTTGGCTCCTTGAAACAGGTCTAGTTAGGGCCATCTAGTTAAATAGAAAAAAAAAATTCATCTTGATACTTATTTATTACAACTTGAATGAGGTCCTTGAATATGATGGAGGCTGGACATTTTTTCCTAGATGCTCTTAAACCAGTGGTCATTTATAAACATTTGCTAATCTTCTTCTTCTCAGAGGAGGGTGTCAGCACAGGATTAACCTGGCCAGAGTCACTAGGGCACTGTCCGATGAGAACTGGGAGGGAAGAGGGAGAGCTGGAGAACATGATGGTTTGACCCTACATGAAGGAGAGGGGGAAGGAAGGAAGGCGTCAGGGAGGCATGCTCCACTGCAGCGTGTTCCAGGGGAGTACGAGGGCCAACACTGTCTCTCAGAGGAGCCCCACAAACCCCCAGAGATACTAACCTGCCTTAGTGGCCCTGCTGCCCTGGAGCCTGCCTGGGAGCAGCGGGGCCTCAGTATGACCTCTATGATGGATTTTAGAGCCAGCTCTGGTCAATTACACTCTCCATGGTTGGAGATCTGAGAGATGCGTTTTCATGATCACCATGAAATTCTTCCTGTGCTTTACCTACCGAAGATTATTGTTCAGTCGCTAAGTCGTGTTTGACTCTCTACGACCCCATGGACTGCAGCATGTCAGGCTTCCCTGTCTCCCACCATCTCCCAGAGTTTGCTCAAACTCTTACTCACTGAGTCGGTGATGTCATCCAACCATCTTATACTCTGTCACCTCCTTCTCCTCCTGCCCTCAAGCTTTCTCAGCACTAGGTTCTTTTCTAATGAGTCAGCTCTTCACATCAGGTGGCCAGTGTTTGGGTTATTTCATTATTTACATGAGACTTTAATGTAGTTACTAGCTAGTTGCTTGTCAACACTGTCAAAGATATAACTGTCAATTTAGCATTTTCTTTTCAGATTTTTATATAAGCATTTTTATGTATAAAAATCAAACTTATCTACTTTTTTCCTTTTTTACTGGAGAAGGGAAAGGCTACCCACTCCAATATTCTGGCCTGGAGAATTTCATGGACTGTATAGTTCATGGGATCACAAAGAGTCAGACAAAACTGAGCAAAATTCACTTCACTTTCCTTTTTTTACATTTCAATCTCAAGAAATAAGGATTTCTTTGAGTTTTCATATTTAACTTTTGAATCATTCTAGAATTTATTTTTTTAATTAATTTATTTTTAATTGTAGGATAATTGCTTTACAATACTTTGTTGATTTCTGCCATATATCAACATGAATTTATTTTAACATGGGGTTTGAAGTATAAATTTTTTCAAAATTCCAAATCACTGATTTCACCAGGCAATTTTTGAACAACTCTTTCCTTATCTGTTGATTCAGAACACCACGTTATGATGGGTCATATTCTTGTGTCTCCTGGATATAAATCATTTACCCATAGCTATCATTTTCCCAACACCACAGGTAATGTTGTTGTTTAGTTGCTAAGTAGTGTCCAACTCTTTTGCAATGCCATGGACTGTAGCCTGCCAGGCTCCTCTGTCCATGGAATTTCCCAGGGCAAGAGTACTGGAATGGCTTGCCATNAGCTATCATTTTCCCAACACCACAGGTAATGTTGTTGTTTAGTTGCTAAGTAGTGTCCAACTCTTTTGCAATGCCATGGACTGTAGCCTGCCAGGCTCCTCTGTCCATGGAATTTCCCAGGGCAAGAGTACTGGAATGGCTTGCCATTTCCTCCTCCAAGGGACCTTCCCAACCTAGGAACTGAGTCCACAACTCTTGCGTTTCCTGCATTGTCGGTCTGGTTCTTTACCACTAACACCACCTGTTAGATGGGTTTAGACCACTGACATGTTGAGCTACATGTCAAGTCTTTGTTTTCTGGAACTGCTATAACTAATCATCAAAATCCAGGGGTTTAAAACAAACAGACAAAATTTATTCTCTCACAGAGCTGGAGGCCAGAATTCTGAAACCAGGTGTCGGCAGGGCTGTGATCCCTCTGAAGGCTCCAGGGGGAAATCTAAACTCTATTCTAGGACCTTTTCATAGTTTCTGATGTCGCCTGCCATCCTTGGCATTGTTGGCCAGTAGACGCGTGACTCCCGTCTCTGCCTCCATCACCAACATGTGATTTCCCCGTGTTCCTCTCTGCCTCTTTTCATAAGGACCCAGCCCTTGGATCAAAGGTCCAGCTTACTCCACGGCGACCTCTTAGCTAACTCCGTCTTCTCTCTAGGTGAGATGAGAGTGGGGGCTGCCCGAAGAGGATGCTCAGCCCCACCGGGCATTCGCCTCTCCTCTCTTCTGTAGAGTCTTCTTCCACTGTATTCCTGCCTCTCTGAGCTCAGTACACTGGACTCGGGCCTATCTTCCCTTCTGGGGCTCCTGGCAAGCAGGGCTGCTCAGCAGAGCCGAACTCCTATGTCCTTGTCCTGAGAGGCAATGGAGAGCTGAGGGCATCAGAAGCTGCACTGTGGCCCCAGATCCCAGCTCAGGGTTCCAGTCCAGTTTTTCCAGTACAGAAGCTGATTCATTACATCCAGATGTCCAAACTCTATGTCTGACTTTCAACTGCTTGGGAATTTATGTGCGTGTGTGCCCTGTTGCTCACTTGTGTCTGACTCTTTGTGACCCCATGGACTGTAGCCTACCAGGCTCTTCTGTCAATGGAATTTTCCAGGCAAGAATACTGGAGTGGGTTGCCATTCCCACCCCCCAGGGGATCTTCCCAACCCAAGGATAGAACCCACATCTCTTATTTCTCCTGCTCTGATAGGTGGTTTCCTTACCACTGAGCCACCTGGAAAGCTTATGGTAATTTGGGAGTGAGATAAACTGGAGAGATGGCTGGAATGAACTGGTCCTGCATTTGGGGTTGGGGATTAATAGCTGGAGAGACAGAAACTCTGCGCTGGGAGAGGGCAGCTCCTTACAGCCTAGGGAGCTCTGTGTGCAGAGTGCAGAGCTGGGCTATGAGTAACCAGCAAGGACTCATTTATGATGCTTGCCTGGATCTCTGCAGTCACCTTGACCTGAATTCCTTGGAGCCTGGCTGGGTCACAGCAGGCACTAGAAAGAGTGCTTGGGGCCCCAGCCAGGCAGAGCTGCCAGTGTGGACTGTGCAGGCAGCAGTGGGCAGGAGCTTTTAGTGGCTTTCTCCAATCTCCTCGCCAGCTCAGTGTTTACACTGAGAGAATTTTGGTATCTTCCTCTCCATCTTCTCTGACCTTCATCTAAAATCAAAGCAGTTTTATCCAGTAGTTGTGTGATTGCTCCACATTCACTCTGATACAGAAATGTGCTCATTTTGATTCTGAATTTTGGAAATTAGAGATGGCTTTACCCACAAGGCACAGGAGGCCTTTTTAACAAATAATTGGAGTTGCATACAGACCCATATGGGAGAAGGAAGCAGAAGTAAAGTTGAGTGCTGCTGCTGCTAACTCACTTCAGTCGTGTCCGACTCTGTGTGACCCCATAGACGGCAGCCCACCAGGCTCCCCCATCCCTGGGATTCTCCAGGCAAGTTGAGTGACATTAATATAAATCTAAAGGGCAAAATAAACCTCCCATGAGGCTTGTATCCAGAACATCTGAGTGTGGGAAGAGATGACATGGGCACTCTTGAGACCTAAAACAGCACAGCAGCAGGAACCGTTTCAGGAGGCGATGGGACAGAAAAGGGAGAGACAAGTCCAGACCCAACCCACTTCCACCCTGGCCTCAAGTCTGCAGAGTCAGTGCTGAGCACAGCCAGCTGTAGGGGAGGGCAGACAACAGACTCACTGGCCCCAGCTGGCCACAGGGGCCCTGCAAAGGAACTGCAGCTGCTCTTTAGGACTCTGTGGAGGACAACCTTCCTGCAGAAGCAGATGCTGAGACCTCTGGGAGTTCGATTTCACTGGGCAGAGCAATTCCACAGCAAGAGGCAGTGGTAGCAGCCATGGTAGCCAAGACACTATCACTGAACGTCCCACCACTGAGGCAGCACCCAGGCTTCCCAGGTGGCTCAGTGGGAGAGGATCCTCCTGCAAAGCAGGAGACACAAGAGATGCAGGTTCCATCCCTGGATCAGGGAGATGCCCTGGAGGAGGAGATGGCAACCCATGTAGACTGGTAGGCTACAGTCCATGGGGCCACAGAGAGTCAGACGCGACTTAAGAACAACAAAGGCAATGCGCGAGCGCTAGAAGCACAGGCTTAAAGAGAAGCAGAAATTGAAAATCTTCCTGCACCAGAATGTGCAAAAAGGAACCCAATCCAAGACCTGATGTCATCAATAAACTCCCTAAATTTCACAAGAAGATGGGGTACCTCAAGACATCACTCTTTGGTAGAGGAGACACAGGTGTTTGGCTCTTTGACTTTGTATCTGACAGCTACAACAATGCTGGTTAACAAACAAGCCCAGAACCTCAATTTTTATTTCTTGTCCATAGGTCCATAGGTTCATGTGCAGGCACCCTTGCTGGGCTTGGTTCAGGTCTGCCCAGTGCACTTCCTCACTCTTCAGAACAGTGACTGATGAGGCACGTCCCTTTTCTGGCAGAGGCACGAGGAGTCCAGCTGGACAGTGCTGGCACTCTGGAGACCTCTATTAGCGTCTCTTTGCTGACATTCCATTGCTCAACAAAAGCAAGTCCTGAGACAAAAGCTCTAGATCAACAGGGGATATAGACCATCCTCCAAGTATTCCATGAGAAGCACTGCAAAGTCCCATGGAACGTCTGGGCATGGAATCTATTACAGAGGGCGGGTAAAGGACCAGACCCACATGCCAACTTACCCTGTTCCTTATGGTTATGAACGCATGACACAGATTCTCCAGCAAGAGCAAAATCAAGAATCGTTCCTTTCACATTCCCTCTGTCTGCCTTCTTTCTTTCAGGTGCACACATCTCTAGATGGCCTTTGGAGACGTTGCTGGCTCTGCATTTTTGGAGTATCTCAATGCCGTCTCAGTTCCGTCTTCTGATCACATTGCGAAGCCTCTGGTGAGCTGTATAGTACATCTTGCTGGACATAATTTAAGACAGTTATTGGAACAGAGAGTATATTTTCAGCCTCAGGCACAATATATCATGAGGCAAATGTGATTAATGTACTGTTCTGTAACATTGCAGAACCATTCCGGGGAAGGGCTGAACTGCTCACTGGTGCTTACTGGGTCCCTGGAGGACGCAGGCAGGAGCTGTGGTTGAGATTAGGGAGGGGCCTCCTGAAGATAAGACAGCGTGATAGACCATAAAGAAAGCTGAGTGCTGAAGAACTGATGCTTTTGAACTGTGATGTTAGAGAAGACTGCAAGGAGGTCAAACCAGTCCATCCTAAAGGAAATCAGTCCTGATTATTCGTTGGAAGGACTGTTGGCTTGTTTTTTCCTTATCATCTTGTCTTTTCCCATTTTAGCTAACACTAACTCAGAGCTCTCTCCTCACTGCATGGGAACGACTGCTTCCCACATCCCTGCCTCAGATGGAGTGTGATATTCTGGTCCTAACTTTTCAGGCCATGATCCAGAACCTCAGACTGGTTTATAGACAGGGGCTCAGCACACCACCCTCCCCACTGTATAAATTAATGCCCACAGTCCACTAAAGTGTGTGACTTCTGAAACAGGACCCTAACGGGTGATAGACTTTTACTCAGAGCCATCAGCCATGATTCATATCCATCTGTCATAAATCATCTCTTTTCAAAGATATATCCACTGAAATGACCTCTGTTTCAGTCATGAGAGTCCATGAATCAATCCAGGTCAAGGGAAAGAAGACAAAGCTTATAACATTTCCCCTTATATTGGATTTTTTTTTTTTTTTTTTTGAGGCTCCCTACTGGTTCGTGGGACTTTGCAAACCTAAAATGAGACACATTTTGGTTCTAGGAGGAAGGGGCAAAGGGAAGAAATAATTTCCTTTTTAAATGTAAAGAAAGAGTCACACAGACTCTGTGCATGTGAGGTGGACATTTGAAGGTGAGCATTTTTAAAATCAGTTAATCTTGGGCCCCGCAGTATCTTCATCACTGAGCATTTTTCTAGTTGCAGAGAGTGGGGCTACTCCTGGTTGTGCTGCGTGCACTTCTCACTGCGGTGATTTCCCTTGTTGCAGAACACGGGGTCTAGGCTCACCAGCTGCGGTAGTTGTGGCACACGGGCTTAGAGACAAGTGCAATCTCCCCGAACCAGGGATCGAACCTGTGTCCCCTGCACGGGCAGGCGGACTCATCCACTGCCCCACCAGGGACACCCGATCTCTTTCTTTTTTTTACATTGAGGATGAGACAGGGAGCGACGCTGATGTCCTTTCAGTGAGGATCCACCCAGGTGCGATGCCGACTGAGAAGGCAGCGACCAGCAGGAACGCACAGCATCTGATAGGACCGAGACGAAGATGAGTGGACACACGGCCATGGGGGGCACGGCAGGTGCACTCAGGGGCCGCCAGCAGAGACCCCACTATGCAAATCCTGGAGCTTCTGTCCCAGGACGTTTCAGGAAAACAGAGGTGGCACATACAGGGTCTACAAGACTCTCTTGCCTGGGAATTCCATTTGAAGGGGTTCGATGCCAAACAGATGTGACATCTTGGCTTTGGAAAACTTCTGAGGCTCCTCCTTCCTTCCCAGGAAGCTGGTGGTGGCCTGCCAGGACCGTGGATGGACAGCCACTCCTCCCCACCCGGGGAGCTTCCTTGGGGAGCAGACCAAGGATGCGTTAAAAACACGTGGTTGCCGACCAAACCCTGCTTGGTATAAAAGACAAAGCAGACTGGCAATCCTCAGGCAGCGGTTCTCGGCGTCCACATGTGCTTTTCGGGAAGAGGATTTTCACTTCCTGTCAAAACTCAGAGTAAATAAATACACGCATTACACGGCCAAGTGTGAGAACACTTCTTTCCAAGTATTCTCAGAGCGAGTCAGTGAGCCCCGGGTGGTAAATGCCTCCTCGGCTCCATGAAGCTCAGGCCTCTCTCCGCCCCTCTGAGCGGACAGCCAGGACTGATGTGGGCTTTCCCTGGAGTGGAAGCAGGAACTGAGCCCCAGGACCCCTGCGAACCTCTAAGACTGGAAACCTACAACTGTTCCCTGGGTTGGGGGATGCTACCATGAAAATGAAGAGAGAGCAGGAAGTTTCCAGGTAATTTGCTACAGGTTTTCTCAGGGGTCCCCCCTCAGATACACAGCAGGGGTCACAGATGAGCTGCGAAGCTCTGTAGCCATCACTGGTCAAACCACAGATGCGGTCCTTGGATGCTGGTTCATGTTCTAATCACTCCAGCCCGACCGATCTGATAGTCACTCAGCCCAGGTGCACAGTCTTCACTGTTACCAGCCTGGAGTTGGGTGAGTCTGCGCCGCCCAGAACCGGGGGCCTCCAGAGGTCAGAGGAGCCAAGCTGTCAGCGTGCTGCCAGCTCACACCTCCTCCCCCAGACCCAGCCTCTCCATGCTTCTGGCTCCCAGGGTTCCCACCCAAAACACTTACTAGACATCCTTCCAGAACGATAGGCTGTTTAATCCAGATACAACTGTAAATGGACAACGGATTGCTTTTTAATTAATATATAGAATTTCCCAGCACCCAAAGAAGATTCTACCATGAGGTTCCAATTTGCATTTACTAGAGTAAGAAAATAAGGAAACTAGGTTTCCTTTGTATATTTGGCACTCGGTGGGAGCTGAGTAGCAGGGGGAAAATGATGCTCTCGTCTAACTTAATAAACGTCTTTTGGGCCAACCATCTAGGCGGCCTTCTGAGACGGCTGGCCTCTGTCGTGTGGCTCAGGGCTCAGAAGGCCTCTGTGCTGGCTGCTCTGGCTCTGGGGAGAAGGGGATGTAAAGGATGCCTTGGTTTTGGAGGAAGGGCAGCCCTGGCCCTGCCAGCCTCTGGGGCATTGCCCGGGGCCCTGGGTGTGGTTGGCCCGCCCTTGTCTCTTGATGTTCTGCCACCAAGACTCTGGGGGCACAACCGGTGGTTCCTTCTCAGCCTGCTCGCCGCCCAGCGGCTCCCTACTGAGCAGGGGCCCCACCCCAGCCCTTCCTGGTGTCTGTCCTGGGGGCTGAAGCCCTTAGCTCACGTGTTTGGCCCCTTAGTTCAGTTCAGCCGCTCAGTCCTGGACTGAGCCCCATGGGCCGCAGCACGCCTGGCTTCCCTGTCCATCACCAACTCCCGGAGCTTGCTCACACTCCCTTATCTCCCTGCCTTGTTGTCGTTGATTAGTCACTAAGTCGTGTCTGACTCTTTGCGACCCCGTGAACTGTAGCCCACCAGGCTCTCCTCTTTCCTTGCCTTAAAGGTCCGTTCTTGTGACCTCACCCAACGGTCAAGGAGGAGGTCCCCTAGAAGGGGTGGGTCCCTAGTTTGGACCCAATGAGTAAACCGTCCACCTAAGAAGTGGCGAGTCGGTCGAAGGGACTATAGACGGACGAATCCCCCAGATTTCACCCCATTCACCCACTTCTCTGGGAATCCTCCCAGGCAAACTTCAGTGATGTCTAAGTGCCCCCTGCAAGTATGAACAGAAATTTCTGATTGCCTTCCCACCAAGGCGAGGTCCAGGGAACTATGGGAGGGCCAGTCTGGAGTACGTCCCTTCCTGACTCTGGGTTCCCTCCCCAAGGCCTTAAGGGCATGAAAGATAAAAGCCCCTCTGGCTTTCACTCTGTCCTCTCTCTCTGTTAACACGCATCCCCTACACTCCTGNAGCCGCTCAGTCCTGGACTGAGCCCCATGGGCCGCAGCACGCCTGGCTTCCCTGTCCATCACCAACTCCCGGAGCTTGCTCACACTCCCTTATCTCCCTGCCTTGTTGTCGTTGATTAGTCACTAAGTCGTGTCTGACTCTTTGCGACCCCGTGAACTGTAGCCCACCAGGCTCTCCTCTTTCCTTGGGAATTTCCAGGCAAGAACACTGGAGTGGGTTGCCAGTTCCTCCTCCAGGGGATCTTCCCCACCCAGGGATCAAACCTGGGTTACTCATTTGGCAGGTGGATTCTTCACCGCTCAGCCAGCTTCCCTGATATCTGCCTGCTTAGGGGGTCCTTTCACCCCATTCACCCACTTCTCTGGGAATCCTCCCAGGCAAACTTCAGTGATGTCTAAGTGCCCCTTGCAAGTATGAACAGAAATTTCTGATTGCCTTCCCACCAAGGCGAGGTCCAGGGAATTACGGGAGGGCTAGTCTGGAGTACGTCCCTTCCTGACTCTGGGTTCCCTCCCCAAGGCCTTAAGGGCATGAAAGATAAAAGCCCCTCTGACTTTCACTCTGTCCTCTCTCTCTGTTAACATGCATCCCCTACACTCCTGGGACCCCAGCCTCAACAGCCATCTATATCTGACTCTCAGTCACCTACCCCACTCTTCATGGGTCCAGTCACGGCAGAAGGAGGCTCTGCTGGGGTCAAGTGTCTCAGCGCTTTCACCTNATTGCCTTCCCACCAAGGCGAGGTCCAGGGAACTATGGGAGGGCCAGTCTGGAGTACGTCCCTTCCTGACTCTGGGTTCCCTCCCCAAGGCCTTAAGGGCATGAAAGATAAAAGCCCCTCTGGCTTTCACTCTGTCCTCTCTCTCTGTTAACACGCATCCCCTACACTCCTGGGACCCCAGCCTCAACAGCCATCTATATCTGACTCTCAATCACCTACCCCACTCTTCATGGGTCCAGCCACGGCAGAAGGAGGCTCTGCTGGGGTCAAGTGTCTCAGCGCTTTCACCTTTGTGGTGGCTCAAAACGGTCAAGTGTTAAAATTTCAGGAGGCTGGTTGTTACAAACAGGCATAATTAAAACGGAACTTATATACATNCCCACTCTTCATGGGTCCAGCCACGGCAGAAGGAGGCTCTGCTGGGGTCAAGTGTCTCAGCGCTTTCACCTTTGTGGTGGCTCAAAACTGTCAAGTGTTAAAATTTCAGGAGGCTGGTTGTTACAAACAGGCATAATTAAAACGGAACTTATATACATTCACAATTAGATAAATTTGGTTAAAACGAAAGGAATGAAAACTTAAAACTCATCATCCTCTGAATATTTTACTATGATCTATACCCTTGAGATTATTCCATATTGCTGGTTTAACTTTCTTTTTTATTTAAAAATAAAATTTCTTCCAATAGTGATGGTGTTTGGTTCATTATACAACAAAGAATTGATGCTTTTGAGCTGTGGTGTTGGAGAAGACTCTTGAGAGTTGCTTAGAGTGCAAGATCAAACCAGTTAGTCTTAAAGGAAATCAGTCCTGAATATTCATTGGAAGCTGAAGCTGAAACTCCAGTACTTTGGCCACCTGATGGGAAGAACCGACTCACTGGAAAAGACCCTGATGCTGGGAAAGATGGAAGGCGAGAGAAGAAGGGGATGACAGAGGATGATATGGTTGGATGGCATCACTGATGTGATGGACATGAGTTTGAGTAGGTGCCAGGAGTTGGTGATGGACAGGGAAATTTGGCATGCTACAGTTTATGGGGTTGCAAAGAATTGGACATGACTGAGTGATTTTCCAGTCTCATATATTTATTTAAAATATAATATATTTTTCATCTCTTATNTGAGTTTGAGTAGGTGCCAGGAGTTGGTGATGGACAGGGAAATTTGACATGCTACAGTTTATGGGGTTGCAAAGAACTGGACATGACTGAGTGATTTTCCAGTCTCATATATTTATTTAAAATATAATATATTTTTCATCTCTTATAAATAGAAAATTACCCCTCTCTAAATTTTTCTATGTTCAGTGAAATTAATCACAAGGCAAAAATTTTCTTTTGGGTTGTAATAACAATGATTTTTGATATTTTAAATGTTTGTCCTAGGTCCTGGTTTCTTGTTACTTTCTGCTCACCTCATTCTTAAAGCTCATATATCTCATTGCTATAGTTTAGAGATATTGAAGAGTTGTCTGTTTTTAATCACAAATATTATCAAACATCTCCAAACTATGTCTACCATGATCCTATATATCCATCAGCTTTATTCAAATATTATCAAGAAATTGCCACGTCATTTACCTGTCTTCCTTCCTTCTTTCTGGAATGTTTTTAACTGAATTCCAGACAACAGATCACATCTCTTTTATCCTCTTCAGTGTGCATTTCCTTAAAAGCAAGGGCATTTTCTTACATAATCGTATTTCAGCACTTTTAAATACTAACGTAATTAATACAGCAATTTCTTGATAGAATCCGATACCTGAAGAGCTGACTCACTGGAAAGGACCCTGATGCTGGGAAAGATTAAAGGCAGGAGGAGAAGAGGATGGCAGATGGTTGGATGGCATCACTGACTCAATGGACTTGAGTTTGAGCAAGCTTTAGGAGATGGTGATGGACAGGGAAGGCCGGCGTGCTGCAGTTCATGGGGTCGCAAAGAGTTGGACACGATTGAGCGACCGAACTGATTGACTGACTGCTGGTAGCTCTTCATCCTACAAACCACCTCACAAATGCCTTAACCACCTCTCAGGTGGCCTGCAGCCCTTCATCAGCCTGTCGCTACAGCAATGCGAAGCTGGGTCCCCAGGATTCCCCCCTGGCTCTGCTGTCCTGGAAGGGTCCTTCTCCATCCCCCCTCCTGCTTCACCAGCCTTGAAATACCAGGGCCTTTCCCAATGTCTGCCTCATCTGACTTGTATGTTTCAAAGAACCTAGGTCTCAGATCTGCTCAGTGCCAGTCCTACTCACGTGGGACCACTGGTTCTATCGGTAAGAGCTGTCCTGCCTTGGATACCTCCTCCCAGAGGTTTAGGCAGTGCTGGACCCACAAACTAAGCTGGGGGTAGTGGGCAGACGTCTCTGGAAGGCCAGAATGAGGGTGGATCATAGTGTGGGGCTCACAGCTCTTCCCCTCACTCCTTGTCTGGCTCCCTTGGGTGCAGGATACCCCTCCTTGCCCCTGACACCGAATGGGCTTGGGCATGTCGCCTGCTGTGACTAAGGACACATGAGCAGAGAGGCATGTAGCTTCATTTGTCTTTCCGTGCCCCTGCAGGACCCCCTGGAGGTCATTATCCAAAATCTTCACACTGCAGAGCTGTTCCTCTCTGTTCAGGTGGCAGATCTCACTTCCACAGTCACTGGAGCAAAAGTCACCATGCACCCTTGTTTTCCTCCGCCCCCTTGGCCTGGATAGACCTCATAACTGCACTCAAGAGCCACCCACTGCCCCGTTGGAGGACTCTGAGCTTGGGACAGGAGCCCGAGGCCGCCTCCCAAAACCCTTCCCTTCCTTTTCACTCTCAGGAGCTGTGGGTGACCCACGGGTGACCCACGGGCCTTGGGTATGATGGTTATTCCAAAGCCCCAGGGCATTTCAGCACCCACTGCTTTCCTATGGAAGTTCTTTAGGGTGAGGTTGCAAATCTCCCCACTGAGGAGGGCGGGCTGCTGATCTTTCTTCTACTTCCTCTTGTGATCCCTTTAACTTTTCCACATGGATTACAAGTCAGAGGGTTTTAGAAGGGTCTGTGCTTGGATGTAAGTGGGCAAGGGAAGGATGGATTGTCTGGGGCATGAGAGGGGGGCATGAAGGGGCATGGCTGTTGGAATCTTGAGTGGACAGAGGGGGCAAGGGATGGGGGGAGGAGGTGAGTGGGTCAAAGGACACACACGGCCTCTCTAATTTTGTTGGAAAAGCCGTAGACAACCGATGAAAGAGGAACTGAAAACCACCCCTGAGTCTGTTCTAGAACTTCACTGCTTTTGTGTGCAAAATTTTGGTAATAATTGCCTGGAAGGATCTTGTGTTTAAGTTGGTACCCCTTCCCCAGTCCTGAGGGAGGACTCAACTGATGACGTCTCATCTCAGTCCCACCTGCCAGGGCCAGGAGGTCATCGGCGGGCAGCAGAGAGGTCCAGCACCAAGAAGCGGTTTCATCCCAATGAGCTGACCGGGCACTGGCTTAGGGACTTTGAGAAGCAAAGCCCTGTAACTGAGCTGACATGTCAAGAATATGGATGCTCCCTGAAGAGGTTAGATTCGGTTGGATGATCTCTGGTCTTGTCCTCGCATAAGACCATGAAGGAAATATAAACAAGCTTCCCACCACGCTGCCAAGTTGTACCCAGGGGGAAAGACCCTTCCACCTCTGCCTTAGCTGAAATTTTTGTTGCTGCTAATTAAGTGACTAATGTGTGTATTTTGTTAAGGGGTGACTTTTGTTTTCATCATCTTCATGAAGACGCGGTGGAGCACAGAACCGATCACTAGAATGACCTTAGGATTTTCCCTCTGATGCTCCCATCTCACCCCAACCCCTGTTTATTAAAATAGTCCACTTATCTTGAAGCTGATTTGGGAGTGGGACCCTGAAAAGCCTTTCAGTGTGCCCAACAGAAGGGAAAGGGTGTTCACCTTCCAGCGAGAAGTCTTACATTGCAGAGTTATCTCGTGCGTCTTGCTTAATTCAGATGTAACTATAGCAACTGCTTAGAACTGGAGATAAGTGCGGAAGTGAGGAGTCATTCCCAGGAAAATGAACTTTGCCTTAGGCCATTTTAATTAAACCATAAATGTCTTTAGGAAAGAACAAGTTAGATGTTTTTAAAAGAAAAACCAGAAAGGAAGGGAACGACATACGTTTTTATGTGTATGTGGATCTTCTTGACTTCTATTTTCCTTCCTAAGACCATAAAACTAGGGAAACTATCCATGTTAAAGGAAAATACATTTAGAAAAGCATACAGTTAATAACAGTCATTTTCAAAAATGCATTAAGTAGAGATGTAATATGTTTGTTCTTATTTTTATGCGTCAGCTTCAACCATGGCACAAATGACATCTGTTTGGAGAATGAAGTACAATTCCTGGAAGTGCTGAGACTGGCGGTGGTACTGATTCTCCCAGGCACAGGCCTGATTGAGTAATGGCCGTGGGCTGAGTTCTGGATGCAACCGCTGGATCCGATCCTTCGACACCACTTACTAGTTGCTTAAGCGTGGGCAGGTTTCCAAACTCTCAGATATGGCACAAATGACATCTGTTTGGAGAATGAAGTACAATTCCTGGAAGTGCTGAGACTGGCGGTGGTACTGATTCTCCCAGGCACAGGCCTGATTGAGTAATGGCCGTGGGCTGAGTTCTGGATGCAACCGCTGGATCCGATCCTTCGACACCACTTACTAGTTGCTTAAGCGTGGGCAGGTTTCCAAACTCTCAGAGCCTAGGTTTCCTCATCTATGAATTTTTTTTTTGGTTGCATTGTTATACAACTTACTTCCTCAAGCTGTACAGCGTTGTGACAATTAATGTATTATCAGTGAACCAGTGAAGTTGCTGAGTCATGTCTGACTCTCTGAGATCCCATGGACTGTAGCCCACCAGGCTCCTCCATCCATGGAATTTTCCAGAAAAGAGTACTGGAGTGGGTTGCTATTTCCTTCTCCACATAGTACCAGCTTCATAATATATATAATCATCTTCCCTGGTGGCTCAGGTGGTAAAGAATCTGCCTGCAATGCGGGAGACCTGGGTTCCTTCCCTAGGTTGGGAAGATCCCCTGGAGGAGGGCATGACAACCCAATCCAGTATTCTTGCCAGTAAAATCCCATGGCGGGCTACAGTCCATGGGATTGCAAAGAGTCAGACACGACTGAGCAAGTAAGCACACAGCATAGCACTAGCTTCAAGGTGGTCAAAATACAAAAACTTCCAGTTACAAGATAAATAACTTGAGGCTGTAAATGCACAGCATGGTAACCATAGACAACAGCACCATATTGTATATTTGAAAGTCTCTAACAGAGTAGATCTTAAAAGTTCTCATCACAAGAAAAACATTTTGTAACTATGTGAGTGATTGATGTTATCTAAACTTATTGTAGTAATTGTTACATTTTATACATATACCAAATCATTATGTTGTGGACCTTGGACTAATGCAACACTTTATGTCAGTTCAGTTCAGTTCAGTTGCTCAGTTGTGTCCAACTCTTTGGGACCCCATGGACTGCAGCATGCCAGGTTAAAGCAGAAATAGATGTTTTTCTGGAACTCTCTTGCTTTTTCGATGATCCAACAGATGTTGGCAATTTATGTCAATTATATCTCAACAAACTGGAAAAAATACAATATGAAAAAAATAATAGTTACCAGCTTCATAAGGTTGTTGTTGGAATTAATTAGGACAATGAATGAGAATTATTTGGCATGGGATAGTCCATAAACACTAGCTATGATAATTATCAGTCGCATCTTATTAATGAGGCAGAGAGTGATGGAAGGCTCAGGAATGAGTGGAGGTTTAGAGACAGGGCTCCTGAGAGTTCCTCTTCCAGAGACTGGCTGGGAAATCTCTTCCCCTTCCTGGGCCTCAGTCTCCTCGCCTACAACCTCAGGAGATGGGACTGCATGATGTTTAGTGTTCTTCCAGCTCTCAAATCTCTGTGCATCTCATCCACCCTTCCCACCAGAGAGCTTTAAGGGCGTGTTTCATCGTGCACTCTCTGAAGAACGTAGGCAAGGAGTGTTAGTGCATCTCCATGTCTTCAGAGAGGATACTGGGGCTCATGATGGGGGAACCTCAGTAATCTCACACCCTTCTCACCCTCCTTTAAATTCAGAGGTCTGCTTAAAGGTCATTGATCAAAAGGAACACAGACATCACCCAGCTACAGTTGTGCCCCAGAGTTCAGACTGATTTCTGCATTCAGACCTTATCATCTGCTCCTCAGCGGCTCACACTCCAGGAATCCAGGCCTCCTCCCAGCGTTTGGCTGTGTTAATCAGCCTGGAAGTGACACCCGGACATGGACACTCTTCCCCTTGAGCTGTGTATGTATGGTGACTTTGCAAACATATTTACTAAGATTTTATATGAAGGAATTTGGTTCACTTCAGATTTTTTTTTTAAATTCACAGCACTATGTGCAAATGCACACAGCCTACAGGCCCCCAGAATGTTACATTTCTTAGAATTACATGGGTAAATATATTGACTGTTACATTTATAATTTTATTCAGCGGATAATTCTATTAAAGGAAGAGGAGAAAAAGCTATCTCTTGAAATTTATTTATTTAGATTTATTTTATTGAAATATAGTTGATTTACAATGCTTCCCTTAATAGAATTATCCACTGAATAAAATTATAAACTAAACAGTTTCTGATGTATGGCAAAGTGATTCAGTTACACACATGCATAAGAGTTTGTATCTGCTAATCCTGAACGCCCAACCCAGCCCTCCCTCAGCCGTCCAGCCTGCAACCACGTCTGTCCTCTGCCTGTGACCCGTTTCTCTTTTGTAGATGAGTTCACACACGTCAGACTTCAGATTGCACATGGAAGTGATGCCACACGGCATTTGTCTTTATCTGACTTACTTCACTTAGCATAATAAGCTCCAGGTCCATCCCTGTTGCTGCAGATGGCATTATTGCCTTCTTTGGTATGGCTGAAGAGTATCCCATTTCAGTCTCTATACACCATGCATTCTTTATCCATTCATCTGTCAATGGACATCTAGGTTGCTTTCACTGTGAGCAGTGCTGCTGTGAACAAATAGGTGTGCATGTATCTTTTTCACATTACAATTTTGTCCAGATACATACCCAGGAGTGGGATTGCTGGATCATACGGTAGCTCTAATTTTAGTTTCTGAGGAAACTCCATACTGTCTTCCACTGTGGCTGCACCAATTTACCTTCCCACCAACCGTGTAGGAGGGTTCCCTTTTCTCCATACCTTCTCCAGCATTTATTATCTGTAAACTATTCAGTGATGGCCATTCTGACCAGTATGAGGCAATACCTCCTTGTAGCTTGGATTTGCATATGAAAGTTCTAATTTAAATTCAACAGCTCATCATTGTTACTGAGGATGTGGACAACGACGGGGAAATTAAGGCAAGTTATTGCCATCGAGTTTACCCCAGTGGGAGGGGTTGGCGGTCCCTGGTTTTTCCTGTCACCCCAGGCAAGCCTATGACTGATATGAAGATCTGGGGGCTTGGAGGGGGCTTGTCTGGAGATCTCAGGGAAGACTTAGCAAGACATCTTTCTCCACAAGGATGAGTAGAACTTGTAGGATGAAGAAGTGAGGGGATGGCCGTTGAGGCTCAGAGCCAGATCTCTGAGTTTGGGCTTTACCTCTTAGCTGCAAAGGGTCTGGTAGGTTGAACTGATAAGCCTGCAGGCTGGGTTCTTCCAGGAGCAGACGCCGAGGCAGAGTGAAGAGAACAAGGAGAACGTTGGGGAGAGATATCTGCGAAAGGAAAGAGAGCCTGAGAGCACCTGCGCTGGGGGACAGAGCGGACAAAGCCTCTCCCCTGCCCATTCGCGGGGCTGCGTGCAGAAGGCAGCCTCCCTTGTGGGCAAGAGCCAGGCCCTCACTGTGCACAGTCACAGTTTGAGGCCTCTGCAAGGACGGCCTGGACTCAGCAACCGAGATGGGCGCCTAAGGAGCCCCAGGGTGGAGACCGCATGGGGACCACGCTCTTCCAGAAGGCGAGGCTCAGCAGCGGAGCTCTGTGTCAGCCGCAGGAAGAGCTGAGTATGTTTGCAGCAAGAGTTAGCATTTATTGGGTGCAGAATACATCCTCCAAGGAGCGCTTCATTCTTCCAACTGACCTTCAGAGTCATCCTGCAATGGAAGTGCTCTAACAACTATTTCCGTTTTCCAGATGAAGACTGGGGGCTCAGAAAGGTAACATCAGCTCAGAATCATGAGGCCCCTGAGTAACAGGCCGGGGGGCCACCCTCACCTGCCTTTTCCGTCTTTAGAGTTGGGGGCGGGGCCTTAGTTTTACAAGATGATGGTGTGGTGAGCCGCTGAGGCAGGAAGCCTGGTCAGAGGGCTGGTCCCTAGCACAGCCCAGAGCAGCGGCAGGAGGGGACTGCATATGAAGGGACAGCTTAGGGAAGGTCTTTCAAGAGAGATGATCCCTGGCATGGGGTCTCAGCAAAGACAGAGGGTAAGAAAAAGAAATCACGGGATGAGGCTGAAATGTCAGCCTGTTTAGATTTGATACCTTTCATGGACCAATTCTGACAACTTGTAATACATTGGAAAGACATCAACCACATCCAGATTCCTTGATTTATTAGCTTAAATTATGTCTGTAGTATTATTTATTTAATTTGCTGCATATGTGGTACAGTTACAAGTTTCTAAAAGTATAAAAGTATATATAATAAATATCTCCATCTCTCCCTTGCTCCTCATCTGATCACCTCTTACCATGTGGGACACCCAAGTATATATCCAGTGTTATCAATCTCCGATATATTCTTCTAGAGACTTATAATGTAGATGGCAGCAAAGACAAAAATGTATCCTCCCTTTTTTACACAAATTAAAGCATTCTATAAGTACAGTTCTGATTTTTCCATATTAGTACATAAAGACCTGTCTGCTTATATTTCACAGCAGTATAACATTCCACAGAATAGATATACCACCTATAATTCATCCTGTGGATGAACACTAAGAACACTTCANACAAATTAAAGCATTCTATAAGTACAGTTCTGATTTTTCCATATTAGTACATAAAGACCTGTCTGCTTATATTTCACAGCAGTATAACATTCCACAGAATAGATATACCACCTTTAATTCATCCTGTGGATAAACACTAAGAACACTTCATCTACAGGGAAAAAAAAAAAAACCATGTTCTTTGTCTTAAAAGTTCTAATTTATTACCTCTGTAATAATTTTCTCCTGCTATGTCTTAATTTCTTTTCTTTTTTTCCCTTTAATTGTACTTCCTGAAAGCTTCTCTGTTTTCTCTTTAATGTTTCCACACAGGATCTTGACTTTATTTTTTCTGCAATTTACCTCTAATGTATCATGTTTTTTATCCTGATCAACACCTTCATTTTTGTTTATTTTTAGCATTATGTAAGTTCTTGAGTTAATATTTAATTAATTCTTTAAAAATCTTTCTTTTCCAATAGCAAAGGTTTGCAAAGGTTTGAATTTGAGTTGGCAATATACTACAGGTTTTATTTGTATTTTATTATTAATTTCTTAATCATTTATAAGCTTACTTTGACAATAATTGATCTGCTCTTTGACTCAAAACTATTTGAAAGAGTGCTTTCAGAATTGTCCCAGTACTTAAAAATTTTTTTTTTCTTATCTATTTGCAGACTATTTCTGAAGTTAACACATTTTGGTTAAATAGTGTGACCAGTGTAATTTCTGCTTTAAAGTATGTAGTCAAGTTTTTCTTTAGCCTATATATAACCAAATTTTATAAATATTCCATGATTTTTTAGCCTATATATAACCAAAATTTGTAAATATTCCATGTTTTTCTAAAAAGCCTTGCCTCTATTTGTAGGGTACACAATTCAATATGTGTCTATTAAAATAAACATGTTAATTGCCACATGCTAATCCTTGTCTTTCCTTATTTATTTCTTGTCTCCATCTGGCAGATTCTAAATTGGTGTACTAATGTCTTCCATAATTACTGTTTTGATAATTTCTCCCAGCGATTCTGATGCTTTGCACTTTATGCATTCCAGCACTCTGCTGTTTGGGCATCAAAGTCGTCCATGAATTTACACATTCTGAAGCATTTTTATGGGATATGTAAATAAGGACAAGAGAGCTGTATTAGCTTTTTTTTAATTTACGGAGCATTTTGTGGGGTGAAGTTGCCTCTGGTGTCATCTGTTTCACCACAAAGTTTGACCAAACCACACACAGGGCAGGGAAATCTGTTGGTTCAGTAATTTCACTGTTGTTCTCAGAAACTCAGCCAATATCTTTCTTCTGAATGTAGTCCAGTCATTGTGTGGTACTCATGAACTCTTCCAAGATATCAGTTTACAGTTTCTTCAATGATGGAGTTACCATAGCAAAATGAGCAAGGTCTAATTTGTACCCAGACACAAATTTCTACTCTTGGAAAGACTTGCTCTGCTTCATCTACAAAAACTTACTGTAAAGATTAAAAATGCAACCACAATTGGGGTATTTTCAAAGAGACATGAAGTTAAGCTATAATTCACATTTTGCCTTGCTGAATAAAGTTTAACCTATCTCAATAGGGAAGAAATTTCAACACAGTGCCTGGTCCTGAGTTCCTCAGTTCAGTTCAGTTCAGTCGTTCAGTCTGTCCGACTCTTTGTGACCCCATGAATTGCAGCACGCCAAGCCTCCCTGTCCATCACCATCTCCCAGAGTTCACTCAGACTCACGTCCATCGAGTCCATGATGCCATCCAGCCATCTCATCCTCAGTGATCCCCTTCTCCTCCTGCCCCCAATCCCTCCCAGCATCAGAGTCTTTTCCAATGAGTCAACTCTTCGCATGAGGTGGCCAAAGTACTGGAGTTTCAGCTTTAGCATCATTCCTTCCAGAGAAATTCCAGGGCTGATCTCCTTCAGAATGGACTGGTTAGATCTGCTTGCAGTCCAAGGGACTCTCAAGTGTCTTCTCCAACACCACAGTTCAAAAGCATCAATTCTTCGGTGCTCAGCCTTCTTCACAGTCCAACTCTCACATCCATACATGACCACAGGAAAAACCATAGCTTTGACTAGACAGACCTTAGTCAACAAAGTAATGTCTCTGCTTTTGAATATACTATCTAGGTTGGTCATAACTTTTCTTCCAAAGAGTAAGTGTTTTTTAATTTCATGGCTGTAGTCACCATCTGCAATGATTTTGGAGCCCAGTAAAATAAAATCACTGTTTCCCCATCTATTTCCCATGAAGTGATGGGACTGGATGCCATGATCTTCATTTTCTGAATGTTGAGCTTTAAGCCAACTTTTTCACTCTCCTCCTTCACTTTCATCAAGAGGGTCTTTAGCTCTTCTTCCCTTTCTGCCATAAGGGTGGTGTCATTTGCATATCTGAGATTATTGATATTTCTCCTGGCAATCTTGATTCCAGCTTGTGTTTCTTCCAGTCCAGCGTTTCTCATGATGTACTCTGCATAGACGTTAAATAAGCAGGGTGGCAATATACAGCCTTGACATACTGTTTTTCCTATTTGGAACCAGTCTGTTGTTCCATGTCCAGTTCTAACTGTTGCTTCCTGACCTGCATACAGATTTCTCCAGAGGCAGGTTAGGTGGTCTGGTATTCCCATCTCTTTCAGAATTTT
>SJYX01004138.1:63883-75490 GCA_006410675.1 Oreotragus oreotragus | reverse complement strand
ATATCCTCAAATATACCTTTAGACACTTACACTAACATTCCTTAACCTTAAATTCCTAGAAGTGAAATTGTCATATCGAAGGATGGGCAACTTACAACTGTGATGTGCGATTTGAAACTGCTCTTTGAAAATCTTACCCCAATTCATGTGATGTTGGATGTGATTTCCTATACTCTCATTGCTCTAGGCGTTATCACTCTCTTCTATGTCCAAAGAGGGTGATATTTTTCTGACAGAAAAAAAAAATTCATTGCTTTAATTTTCATTTCTTTAATTACTAGTAAGTTTGAACATTTTTTCAGATCTAATGGCCATTTGTATTTCTTCCGTTAATTGCTTGTGCATCCTCACTGCCCACTTTTCTGTTGGGTTATTTTGTATTTTTCTTATTTGTCATAAGAGCTGTGTATGGGGTTATAAATCATATGTCATATCGATGAGCTCCTTAAAGCATTCTGCATTCCAGCCATCTACAGACCCGATCCAGCTGAGTTTTTCTTACTGACCATTTTTAATATAAAAAGACACTGCAAAGGGAGTTGGTATTGTTATTCCCATTTTAGAGATAAGAATGGAATTCAGAGAGGTCAAGTGGGCAGAAATGGACTGAAATAACTGAGAGGAGGTTCTGAAGTTCTGTGTGCGTCTGTCCTCAGTCCCCAGAAGTCTTGCACAACTTTGTCCCTGGAGCTGCGGTCACTGCCTCTTCTACTGCTGTTCCTGTGGCTTCAGTCAGTTTCCACTTGACCCATAAATATCCGCTGCCTCTCGAAGCCTGGACAGTCCCTAAAATCTTTATCTAGGACCAGCTTGGTTTAAAGTCCTGCCTCCTTAAATTCGTGGAGTTTCAGTTTCCAAGAATATCTATGTTCCATCTTAAGGGGAAAGCTCATTATTTTGTCTGGGTTTGAACACAAGTTCAAGAAGCCAGAGAACAATTCTGTGGGTTGAAGCAGAGTCATGTGGTGTTGGCCATGACGCCTGGAGAGCTCCGACCCCCATCACAGGCAGGTTTCCCTCCAGAGCCTGAGGTTGACCAGATGGACGCACTGTGTGATTAGCAACCTTTAGCCAATGCCAGTTTGTTGAACTGTTTCAAAGAGGAAACAGGGAAAAGCAAAAACTTACAAGGGATCAGGTTTCACTGTTGCAGCACCAAATAACCTTTTCTTTTTTTTTTTTTTTTCTAGAACCGCCACATCTCTGGTGAGTAGACATGGGTGGACAAGAGGCAAGCTGCCCAGCCCAGGGATAAAAGTCAGTGCCAAGATGCTAGTCAAATGACAAGGTGGCAGAACCAGTCTAACACAGCAACATTCCCAGACCATGCAGGCTTTGTGCAAGTGGGGAATACATGCCATCCCTGTGTGGGCCCCAGCTGTAGATGGCTTTGACTGTTCACCCCCAGAGCAATTTCTAGACCACGCATGTTCTCATTTGCATAGCCTGCAGGGTTCTGTTTGATTGGTTTCCTCTGGGTTTTTGAGACTCTAGAAAGTGATCTCCATAGAGGTGAACCTTGGCCAAGTTGAATCTCTATACAGTGAATCCCATGAGCACGGGAGAAATTCTCCCTAGGCTGGTGGGCGCCTCAGAAAGTTTTGTTGAGCTCCATGGACTTTGTATACAGATTTATTTGAATGAACAAGTTAAATTCACAAACTGGAGAGAAAAAGAGGAGATAGGCAAAGACAGAGAGGTGATGCCTGCAAATTCTAGAGTCAGACCACCAGGTTGAGACGTTGACTGTGTACTCACTCTGGGCGGAGCACCTCGGCTTTGTTTGTGCCTCTGTTTCCTCCTGGGTAATGGTACTATGCTGCAGGGTTATCTGAGGATTAAACTGGATAACACACTTACCTGCCAAGCACAGGAACGTCAGCTAAAGCCATCAGAATCATTGCAATGCCCCACCTGCGGCTGCCTTTCCCAGTGCCCTGGGGCCCCAGTTCCCTTCAGAGCCAGCGTGAGGGGTTCTCAGACCCATCTCTGTTTTGCTTAAAATTCAATCATAACATACTATGTTTGTGAATTTAAATTATACATACACGTTTTAAATATCATTATATTTATATATATATACTGGGCTTTCCTGGTGGCTCAGGTAAAAGAATCCACCTGCCAACGTAGGAGACATGAGTTCACAGGGTCAGTCCCTGGGCCAGGAAGATCTAGAGAAGGAAATGGCAACCCATTCCAGTATTTTTGCCTGGAAAATCCCATGGACAGAGCAGGTGGGCAGGCTACAGTCCAAGATGGTCACAAAGAGTTGGACANAAAAGAATCCACCTGCCAACGCAGGAAACATGAGTTCACAGGGTCAGTCCCTGGGCCAGGAAGATCTAGAGAAGGAAATGGCAACCCATTCCAGTATTTTTGCCTGGAAAATCCCATGGACAGAGCAGGTGGGCAGGCTACAGTCCAAGATGGTCACAAAGAGTTGGACATGACTGAGCAAGTGAGAAAACGCAGTGCTGAGTGTTCTGGAATGATCTGGTTTCAAATACCCTGCAGAGAGGCCTGAAGCTGAGCCTGGTGGGAGCTGTAGGGATGGGGTGGAAGTTGGGGTGTGGGTGCGTGTAGGGCCATCTTGGGGACAATATCTACACCGAGACGTGGAGAACCAGCACGCCTGCAGGGCTTTCTCTGTTTGCTTGCTTGACTTTTTGCTGCGTGTTTTTCGCTTGTATTGAATGCACAACAAGAATGCAAGAATGTAAGTTCGGTTTGAATGATTTCCTAAGTCATTATCACTGGCATTTTCAATATCTACACCAAGACGTGGAGAACCAGCACGCCTGCAGGGCTTTCTCTGTTTGCTTGCTTGACTTTTTGCTGTGTGTTTTTCGCTTGTATTGAATGCACAACAAGAATGCAAGAATGTAAGTTCTGTTTGAATGATTTCCTAAGTCATTATCACTGGTATTTAATTTTCTGGGAATGTGCACTTTATTTTAAAACTACAAAGACACCACACTGTTTTAATATAATACTGCCCCCTTATACGGCTCTTCTTTCAGCCCTCACTCTGGGTCAGGGTCACAGGTGACAGAGGAGCAAGACTTGTCCTCCAGAGATCTGGCTTCGGCTGAACACGGGGCACCCTGAGCCCAGTGCCCTCAGATTTCGCGTGCTACAGCCGACTCCTCACTGCCTGCATTGGAAAGAAACAGTTCCCATGATGTCAGCCTCTCCTGGATGCTAATGAAGAGAAGTACTCTGTGTTCCGAGCTGTGCTCTGAGGCATCGCTGGGTGCTTGGAAACTTAAGGCAGCTACCGATTTAATCCAGCATTTGCCTGCCCCATCAGGATTAATGAGGGGCAAAGATGGAAGGAAGGGAGAAGCATGCAGTGAAGGAAAAAAGGGAGGAGGCCAAAGACGGGAANTTTATATATATATACTGGGCTTTCCTGGTGGCTCAGGTAAAAGAATCCACCTGCCAACGTAGGAGACATGAGTTCACAGGGTCAGTCCCTGGGCCAGGAAGATCTAGAGAAGGAAATGGCAACCCATTCCAGTATTTTTGCCTGGAAAATCCCATGGACAGAGCAGGTGGGCAGGCTACAGTCCAAGATGGTCACAAAGAGTTGGACACGACTGACCAAGTGAGAAAACGCAGTGCTGAGTGTTCTGGAATGATCTGATTTCAAACACCCTGCAGAGAGGCCTGAAGCTGAGCCTGGTGGGAGCCGTAGGGATGGGGTGGAAGTTGGGGTGTGGGTGCGTGTAGGGCCATCTTGGGAGCAATATCTACACCAAGACGTGGAGAACCAGCACGCCTGCAGGGCTTTCTCTGTTTGCTTGCTTGACTTTTTGCTGTGTGTTTTTCGCTTGTATTGAATGCACAACAAGAATGCAAGAATGTAAGTTCTGTTTGAATGATTTCCTAAGTCATTATCACTGGTATTTAATTTTCTGGGAATGTGCACTTTATTTTAAAACTACAAAGACACCACACTGTTTTAATATAATACTGCCCCCTTATACGGCTCTTCTTTCAGCCCTCACTCTGGGTCAGGGTCACAGGTGACAGAGGAGCAAGACTTGTCCTCCAGAGATCTGGCTTCGGCCGAACACGGGGCACCCTGAGCCCAGTGCCCTCAGATTTCGCGTGCTACGGCCGACTCCTCGCTGCCTGCATTGGAAAGAAACAGTTCCCATGATGTCAGCCTCTCCTGGATGCTAATGAGGAGAAGTACTCTGTGTTCCGAGCTGTGCTCTGAGGCATCGCTAGGTGCTTGGAAACTTAAGGCAGCTACCGATTTAATCCAGCATTTGCCTGCCCCATCAGGATTAATAAGGGGCAAAGATGGAAGGAAGGGAGAAGCATGCAGTGAAGGAAAAAAGGGAGGAGGCCAAAGACGGGAACTGGGGGAGGGGAGGCAGGGGGAATGGGGGGGGCAAAGAGGGGGCACGTATTACCCCCAGGAGGATCTAAGCCTCACCCTGGGGCCCGGAAAGCAAAGCCAGTTCCTTTCCTTCCCTCCCTCCTTCCCTTCCTCCTTCCTGCCTTTCTTATTTCTTTCTGTCATTTTAACTTCTTTCCTTTTTCCTAGTTTTTCATTCTTCAGAGCCTCAAGGGAGAGTTGGTAATCTTCCATCTTTGAGGAATTATGACAAGGTTTAGAGCTCTTGGAATGTGCAGCATCTCAGAAGCACTGGGAATTTATTATCTGTTTCCAAACAAAGCCATAATTAGATCGCTCCGGATAACTAATATCATGTTTTCAGAAGCCCCGAGTAGATGATAAGCTAATATTTGTACAGTTGACCTTAAAAATGTGGCAACTGAGAAGCTTCTGGGGAGATGCCCAGAAGGGCACCAATTATGAAAGGGTTTAGCAAGGCCGGGTGGAGAAGAACTTTCAGAATTCTCTTAAAAACACAATACAGTGATTTTGCAAGTCACTCTGTTAGAGTCACTGTGGAATTATTCTTTGACAGTCTAATTACATTTTAATTGTGGAGCAATTCATGAAGGGGAAGTCCAGGAGCCATTCAGGTGCCGCCGCTATGAAAGGTAACGGCCGAAGTTCCCATTGTAGAAGTTCTTCCATTATCCAGTGACCACTGGCATCTTTCAGTTAGGTCCAGGCATTTGCATGGAGAGTGAGGACTCTATCAAAGGCAGCTGGACTCTCAAATACCCCCAAAGAAACAGCTAGCGTCTGTCAAAAAACCAGCTAGAGGCTATTTTGCAAAATGTTCTGAAGACATATTTAGGAAAATATTCCCTGTTGTGCAACCCGCTCCCATGAGACAATGAAGTCTCCAGAGGAAAAAAGAAGCATTTTTGCAGGGGGCTGGGTGGGTACAGGCTCTTCACCCAAGATGCTCCTTGGGGGTCCATTCAGAACTGTTCTCTTTTCTTCCTGCTCTAAATGTGAAGCCCTTCAGGCTAGAAACTGCAGTGAGCACAAACGGCCAACGAAACAGTCTTTGCTCCAAATGATCCACGTGGTATTTCTCCCCGTAGACGCTTCCCATCTCCTACCTCCCTCGCTTTCAGATCTGATGCCTGAGCTCTGAGGAGGATAAATACTACAAAGCCTTTTCATTGTAAACTACTTTCCCAACCCCCTGCCTCCTAAAATACTAAAACTGTTATCCCCATTATAATTTTTAATCCCTATGGTGATGCTCATCATGTCTAAAATGGCAGTTTGGGACTTTGGGGCAAATGGTAACTATTTAGAAAGCTGGAGTCTCTTACAAATTTAGAAAAAGAGCTTGTGGTTGCTGGGGGAGGCAGGGGGAAGGATGGAGGAAGGGATGTTAGGGAGTTTGGGATGGACATGTACACGCTGCTATATTTAAAATGGATAACCAACAAGGACCTACTGTATAGCACAGGGAACGCTGCTCAACGTTATGTGGCAGGCTGGAGGGGAGGGGAGTTTGGGAGAGAATGGATATGTGTATTAATATATGTCTGGCTGAGTCCCTTTGCTGTTCACCTGAAACTATCACAACATTGTTAATAGGCTACACCCCAATATGGAAGAAAGCAAAGAGGAAGTAAAGAGCCTCTTGATGAAGGTGAAAGAGGGGAGTGAAAAAGCTGGCTTAAAATTCAGCATTTTAAAAACTAAGATCATGGCAGCCGGTCCCATCACTGCACAGCGAATAGATGGGGAAAGAGTGGAAACTGACAGACTTCAATTTCTTAGGCTCCAAAATCACTGCCGATGGTGACTGCAACCATGAAGTTAACATTTGCTCCCTGGTTAAAATAAAAAAAAAAAAAAGCTATGACAAACTCAGATAGTGCATTAAAAAGCAGAGGCATCACTTTTTTGANAAAAAAAAAAATAAAATAAATAAATAAATAAATACCAAAAAAATAAAAAAATAAAAAATAAATAAAATAAATTAAAATAAAAAAAAAAAAAAAAAGCTATGACAAACTCAGATAGTGCATTAGAAAGCAGAGGCATCACTTTTTTGACAAAGGTCTGTCTAGTCAAAGCTGTGGTTTTTTCAGTAGTCATGTACAAATTTGATAGTTGGATGATAAAGAAGGCTGAACACCAAAGAATTGATGCTTTTGAGCTGTGGTGTTGGAGAAAACTCTTTAGAGTCCCTTGGACTGTAAGAGATCCAACCAGTCCATCCTAAATCAGTCCTGAATATTCATTGAAAGAACTGATGCTGAAGCTGAAACTCCAGTACTTTGGCCACCTGAAGCAAAGAGCCGACTCATTGGAAAAGACCCTGATGCTGGGAAAGATTGAAGGAAGGAGGAGAAGGGGATGACAGAGGATGAGATGGTTGGATGGCATCACCAACTCAATGGGCATGAGTTTGGGTAAACTTCAGGAGTTGGTGATGGACGCCTGGCATGCTGCAGTCCATGGAGTTGCAGAGTTGGGCACTACTGAGCGACTGAACTGAACTGAATTTCACATATAAAATTTAAACAAAAAGGTGTTAAGAATGAGTCTCTCTGGCTAGAAGGGTCATTGGTGATTCACAGTATTTCCCAAAATCTCTACAATGAGGTTCTGTAAAAGAACCAGCAAAACTCTCTTGCACACGTTTTATTTTATTTTATTAACTAATTTTCCCCAGCTTTACTGAGATATATTTGATCTACAACATCGTATAAGTTGAAAGTGTATAATGTGATGATTTCATACAGATATTTTCTATTACTACACAGGTTAGTTAACACATCCATCAGGTCACATAACTACTTTTTTTTTTTTTCACATTTCAGGAAAGCGTTTATTACACCTGTATATAAGTCTAGCCTGGACACACTATATACATATGCTGTCCCACACTATATATATATGCCATATATATGCTGTCAGAAGCTTAGAGTCTTTGCAGTGAGTCAGTGCATGTGAGTGTGTTCAATTGTGTCTGACTCTGTGCCACCCTATGGACTGTACTCCGCCAGCCTCCTCTGTCCATGGGATTTTCCAGGCAAGAATACTGGAGTGGGTTTCCATTCCCTTCTCCAGGGAGTTTTCCTGACTCAGGGATCTGATCCACGTCTCCAGTGTCTCCTGCGCTGGCAGGCAGATTTTTTACCACTGAACCATCCCTGAGTCCAGGCATAACTACTTTTTTTTTCATACTGGGAGTGTTTAAGATCTACTCTTGTAGCGATGTTCAAGTCTCTGATACAGTATTTTTATCTATAATCACCATGAGATCCCAGATACTTGAGATCCCAGAACTCATTCCAGCTGACAGTCGATACCCTTTGACTAGCATCTCCCCACTTCCCCACCCTAAGACCCTGGCACCACCCTTTACCCTTTGTTCTCATGTACATTAAAATAAAAGTGAACTTGGATAGCAATGAATCTAAGCAATCTGGGTACAAATATTAAAAATTAAAAGTTCTAATGAGATTATGTTAAAAGCAGGAAGAAGAAAAAAAAAAAAAAAACACCTGATGTCCTCCCAACAAAACAACCACCGGTGATGGAAAAGAGACACCGGGAAAGCAGAGGGAAGGCAGACATCAACTACCGGTACAAGACAAAAGTTAAAGTCTATTAAGAAAACGCACTGTGAGAAACTTGCCATTTTAGAGGAGCGAATTATAGAATTAATCAGGAAAAGCCATCCTCAGACTTTCTGCCACTGACCTGTTGTCAGCCAGAAGAGTCTGGGGACTCCAGTCTCTTTGTGGGCCATGTGCTTCATCCCTAACAGCAGAAATACCACGGGAGACTCCACAGAGGTGCTGTGGAGTTGAATGAACTGTTGATGCAAGCACTCACACAAGAACCTGAACAACAGGTTAAAAGTTCAGTTGCTCAGTCGTGTCCAACTCTTTGTGACCCCACGGGCTGCAGCATGCCAGGCTTCTTTGTCCATCACCAACTCCTGGAGCTTGCTCACACTCATGTCCATCGAGTCAGCGATGCCACCTGAATAACAGCTGCTCAATAAATTTCCTTTTCATTTCATGTGCCGAACAACATGACATCAAAATGTGCAAAGGAAAATTGATTAGACGTAAAGGGGAAGTGAATGGAAAGGCAGTTGTCATGTGAGATCGTAACTCTGAATTGTTGTCTGAATTAATATAATAGCAACCACCCTGCCTTGTCTGGGGGATCATGAGAGAAACCAAAGGGTTTTGTAAACAAGAAAGCTGCATTACAGCGTTATTTATTTTCAAGATGCAAAATAATATTTATGGGAGTGATTATATTTTTCTCAAGGTCATAAAGAAATTCTCAGTAAATTTTAAAGAAGTCAAAATCTTGTAATCCATATTTACGACCCCAGTACCTAATACTGAACCAAAGAAACTCCATCCCCTTCAACATTTCAAGTTCTCTTCTGAATAATAAGCATATAACAAATGAAATGAAGAATTTAATAGTAACTTATTTAGAAAATAAAACACTATATATTGAAATAAAATTATACTAATAAATCAAACCATACCTTTAAAAATGTTACTGAATATTAGATTTTAGTAAGATTAATTTATGGGCTCTGATTTCATTTTTTAAAATCACCAAAGAGACATTCAAAAGATGTGGTAATGAAAAATGTTTTAACTATCTAAATGAGGACAGGCTGAAATAAAATATCCCCAGCAAATATCCAGACTCCATAAAGAGCTCACAGAGGTTGATTAGAATAAAAGTTAAAGATCCAGTGGATAAGCAGACAAAAGATTTCAACCCAGAAAGCATTCTTCGTCATTAACTTGCATGTATTATTAACAGATGGAAAGGTCAATGAGAGTACTTAATTAAAATGCCCACAAATTCCAAGTGTTGCCATAGTAACTCCTTCCACCCTCCCAACATCCCTGTAAGGTAGAGAGCATTGCTGTTCCCATTTCACAGACGGGGAAGTGGATCCTGGGAAGGAGGAATGACTCACCCACAGCCACCTCATCAGGAAGTGGCAAAGCCATTGTATCGTTTTAGTCACCACTCAGCAACCTCACTGTTTACTCCGTTCTCTCCGCCCACAGGGCCTTTGCACCAGCCCCTCCCTCTGCCTCTCTATTCATCCTTTTGCAGTCTACCTGTCTAATTCCTTCCCACCCGTCAGGGTACAGTCCAAGCACTAGTCTCCGTATAAATTAAGCCACTCTGAGTGAGGCCTTCCCTGATAGCATACCATAGTGTGGTTTGATTTAATGTCTATCTTTCCAACTGATTCGGAAGCTCATGAGGCCAGAAAGCTTGTCTGATTGTGTGCACCATTGCATCCATCTTCTCTACTTGGTAAACGTGTTTTGAATGAACAAATGAATGGATGGGTAGGTGGGGCTTGAAGCCATTTTCATTTTGGCAATACTGTGGAGGTAGTATGAACTGGCTTCACAGGCTGGCCAAGTTGCTACATCTCGAAACTCTTTCAACAATACGAAGCCTGTTCAGAGTTACCCGGCAGGCCTGTTAAGTGACTTTAGTCGTGTCTGACTCTCTGTGATCCCATGGACTGTAGCCCGCCAGGCTCCTCTGTCCATGGGATTCTCCAGGCAAGAATACTAGAGTGGGCTGCCACGCCCTCCTCCAGGGGATCTCCCCGACCCCGGGATAGAACCTGCGCCTCTTACATCTCCTCCACTGGCAGCTGAGTTCTTTACCACTAGCACCACCGCAGTCAAAAACCAAAAGTGAGCTAAAAATTTTTAATGAAAAGATCTCAGACCAACGTCCACAGGTATTGCACGTTTGTTTAATATTTAATACTCAGCTTCTATATTAGCATCCTTGGTGATGGACCGGGAGACCTGGCGTGCTGCAATCCGTGGGGTTGCAGAGCTGGACACGAGAGTGACTGAACTGGCTGAGACTAAGGAGGTCAGTCACCTGCATTCAGTCCTTCTGCTTCTCACTGATAATCTGTCCTATGACATGTTAGCATCTCAGCCACAAAATCTGTTTTGAATTGATTTTTTTTGTGGAAAACCATGGGAACATTCAACAAAAGCCAGAAAACAAATGAAGCTACAGAACTCATGAATGGAAAAACAGCTGCCGCCGCAGTGATGAGTCTTTGGGTGGTTGAACACGATTCTCTGAGCTCCATATCCTTGAGCAAACAGCCTGTCGAGGAAATGTGGGTGCAAGTGATGGCTTCATTCTTTGCTATGGTTGTTAATGTTCTTCCATCTGGAAGAATAAGCAAACCAAGTCCAGCACAAGTTTTCTACTACCAGCCTTCATTCTGATTGCACCACTGCCTAACTCACCGCCCCACACCGCCCCCACCCTCCCCCGTAGGCATCCTGAATCTGGATCTGGCCCTGACAAAGGCTTCTTATATTCTTAGTTAGTAACTAAAAGCAGACTGGACGAGAATCCAGAAACCTGACGTTTTATGCCAGCACGGCTCCCGACTGCTTTGGCATAGGAAAAGTCCATTCCCCCTGGTTTTCTGTCTCTTTACTCAGTGGTGAAGTGGAGCTAGAGGAGATTCAGTTCCTTCTCATTCTGCTATTTTCTGCTTCTTTTATGAGTTTTGAACCTCAGTGTCTTTTCCTCACCCAGGACACCATTGTGTCTTGCTTGATCAGCAGTGGCGAAGCAGGAGGTACCCAGGGGCAGAGAGAGAGGTTGGAGATCCAGGCAGGATCTGAGATGAGAGTGACGGGTTGGTGGGAATTAGAGAAACAGTGTCCTGTAGGTTTCAGGGAAGGGGACTGGGGTGTGGGCTCAGGCGTGTCTGACTCTTTGCAATCTCCTGGACTGTAGCCCACCAGGCTCCTCTGTCCATGGGATTCTCCAGGCAAGAATACTGGCATGGGTTGCCATGCCCTCCTCCAGAGGATCTTCCCAACCCAGGGATCCAACCCAAGTCTCTTGCATCTCCTGCATTGACAGGAGGGTTCTATACCATTCGCACCAAACACACTCAGGGAAATCAATAATCTATCAGAAGTGTGTATTCACAATCTATTGCTGTGTAACAAGTTACATCAAAACTTAGTAGCTTAAACACTCCATCTCGTGGTTCTGGGGGTCAGAAGTCTGAGCACAGCTTTGCTGCAGCCTCTGTTCAGGGTTTCCCACAAGCAGATATCAAGATATCAGGGAGGTGTTGATCATGGAGGGTGGACAGGGGAGGGATCGGCTCCCCAGCTGTTGGGAGAACACAGTCTTCACTGCCC